>JAPYZL010063109.1:0-15522 GCA_030522825.1 Platygaster orseoliae | reverse complement strand
TTATCCCCACTCCTCGTAAGAGCGCGTTTATTGTTTAAATTTCAAACTTGAATAACTTCTTTGTTTTTGAGTTTTGCAAAAAGTGGCAAAGGACTTTTTGACTCGAAATTGAAAAAGGAATTCAGGATTTTTTTTTATCGCGGACTTTGGGACACCCTGTATATTACGAATGTGTAGGTCAAGCTTTAAAAAAAGAATGAGAAATAAAAATTTACACAGAGTAAACTCATTCCATGGAAAAAAAATTTTTATCACTTGCTGTTTGTGGTGCAATATTTATAAAAAATTTTCAGTGTTTGAAATGATCTACAATAAAAAAAATTAGGGTATATTCTAATAGTATGTAACCCATTAAAATAAATAGTAATTATTGAACAACTACAATTCTAAAAAGTATTTTTTTTTTTTATTTTAAATAGAATTTTCTTGGTGAAAAAATAGTAAACTGTTGATGATTATATAATTTGAAAACTATACTTCTGTAAAATTTCAACTGAGTAAATTCAATTTAAAAAAATTTAATTATCTTGCCTTCAATCTTTTCTCCAAAACATTAGGAGATACTTCTACTTGAAACTCCAAATTTCCTCTATTGTAATGCAGTTTGAAAATCTTCGAACTGATTCATTCAATAATTGACAATTTGTATAAAATTTATTCACTTTATGTAAAAACTTGTATTTCAAAAACGAATTACAAATAAACTGAATTTTTTAAGTGACACGTAAAATATAGTAAGTACATAGTACAGTACCAGATGATTTAAATTTTAATTTTCTGTATTTCTGTCATATTTCTAATCCAGTTGATACAAGTTAATTACAAAGATGTAGGTCAATCATTAAAAGACAAGAAATAAAAATTTAGAGTTAACTCATTCCATAGAACAAAAACTTTATTGTGTACAATGATATAGAATTGAAAAAAATTAGAATATATTCTAATAGTATGTTACCTATTAAAATAAATAGTAATTATTAAAAAATCTACAGTTCTGAAAAGTGTTTTTCTAATTTTAACTAAAATTCGTGTGGTAAAAAAATATTAAACTGTTATCAACCCCTTTGTTGGCATTAACGCAATATTGCGTCAAATATTCACGTGCCTTAAATGGCACGAATTTTCTCTGCCAACGAAGAGGTTAATTATACAGTATCCCACAATGTGTTTTAAAAAGCCACTCAATTATTCATGAAATTCAAAGGTGATATTCGCTTTGCCATTTTTTACAAAATTAAAAATCCCAAAAGTTTCTCAAGTTTAAAATTTAAACAATTGATAAGCTTTTTGGACAAGTGGAGATAAAAATCAGGGACGAAACTTGACCCAAATTTTCTTCATATTTTTCTGAGACAAAAAGTCCTTAACCACTTTTTAAACAAATAAAAAAAGATATTCGAATTCAAAGTTTTAAGGGGGATCCGAGCTCTGGGCTCGTGCTTCTCTCTCGCTCTGGCACGGTTCCCATTCTACCCATCTCTCTCGCACTTGCTAGAAAGCCAGTGGCGCTCGAATCCCCTTTACCAATGATATTTTTTAGATTTTAAACTCGAAAACCTCTTTTTATTTTGATTTCTGTGAAAAGTGGCAAAGGGCTTTTTGGTTAAAAAGAATACAAAGAAAATTTTGGTAAAGTTTACTCTGTCGTTTTTATCCTCACTTGTCAAAACAGCACATTTATTATTTAAATTTCAAACTTGATCAACTTTTTTGATTTTGAGTTTGTTGAAAAATAGCAAAGGGAAAATGATTTTCTTGGAATGTCATAAATAATTAATGTTCCTGAAGTTTCAAACTTTTGAAAATAAACGAAATTGAAAAAAACTATTCCCATTACTTTTCCTAATTAAAGTGATAAATAGTTCTTGAAATAGAACAATTACTATCAAACATTATTAACTTATTTTTACTTCAATTAAAGGTGGAGCTCTAAAATAAATTTTTTATCATTTTCATTTATTTCTTAAACGTTTAAAACTTCAGGCACATAATAATTGACTGGTTTTAGGGACACCCTGTATAATTTTAAAACTGTACTAGTCAAATTTTGAACAAGTGAATTAATTTTGAAATGATTTTCGTGTTTACTTCAACCTTTTTTCAAAAAACTCAGCAGATACTTTGACTTTAAATTTCCTCTATTGTAATGCAGTTTGAAAAATCGTAGAACTGATTTATTCAACAATTGTGGATTGGTAAATAATTTTCTTGTGTTTTTTTTTTTATTACGATGTAGTTTGGAGGCGGTGATGAAGGTCGCGAATTTGGACGTGGAAGAGGTTTCCGCAACAACGATGGCGATGGCGAGCGACGTGGAGGTCGCGGAGGTGGACGAGGCGGGCGAGGTGGCTACAACCGCCGTGATGACAATGATGGCGGCAGCGATAGCTGGGGAAAATCGAACGGAGATGGAGGTGACAGTTGGGGCAATTCCAACGGAGGTAATAATAAAAAATAAGCGTAGAAACCTAATTTTTCTTTTATTATGAAAAAATAATACTTTACTGAAAATATTATCTGATTTACATTAAAAAAGTTATCTTTGGGTATCAATAATGCAATTATTCTGAGGTTTTTATTTTCACAATTTTTTTATAACGTAATATTGATGAAAGAGTTGTAGAAATTCTTACAGTCGTGAATTTTACGAGTGCTTTGACTAAAGGATACTTTTTTTTTTGTCAACCTCAGGTGGCTTTGACGGAGAAAAGCGCGGGCGAGGCCGTGGTGGCGGCCGAGGAGGCGGTCGTGGAGGTTACAACCGCGATAACAATGACGGCGGTGACAGCTGGGGTAACTCCAATGGAGGTGGCAACGATGATAATGATGGAGATAGCTGGGGCTCCGGAGGCGGAGGTATTATAAGAAATATATAAATACAATTTACATGTGTCATAAAAAACTAACACTAAAGTCATTTGAAATTCACCTCTAATGCAAGAACCAATAAATTATACTTAATAATTACAATCCAAATTTTGTGAATACATGAAAATATAATTTTAAGTTATCATGAAAACTCAAATGTCCTATATCCCAAAAGTGTCTTCAGAGCAATGAAAACTATAGATCATTCTTGAAGTTATCAATTTTATCAATCTTTTGATGGGAGAACGTTTTTGTTTTGTCAACCTTAGGCGGAGGATTTGACGGAGAAAGGCGTGGACGAGGCCGTGGTGGCGGACGAGGAGGCAGTCGCGGAGGTCGCCGAGATGATGACGGAGGGTCAAGCTGGGACAACAAGAATGAAGGTGGTGATTCTTGGGGATCAGGTGGTGGTGGCGGCGGAGATTCTTGGGGATTAGGTGGTGGCGGCGGCGGCGATTCTTGGGGATCAGGTGGTGGCGGCGGCGGTGACGGAGATCAAGGTAATATTTATAATTTACTTTAAAATGTAAAAAAACTGCTAATTATTGTAATTCTCTGTTTATATCTTTGGGGGGGGGGGGGGGGGAGAAGGGGGAGGAAAGACCAGATTCAGAAAATTGACTATTTTTTGCATATTCTTGAAGTTCATAATTTCGAATCAATCAATGTTTCAGTGTGATAGATATAAGAAAAATTTTTACCTCACTTTTTGAGAAAAAAAATTAAACTCGTTTTTTTTAAGTACATAAACCCAACTCTGCAAAATCTAATTGACAGATTCTTTTCAAACTTACAATATACTTTCTTGGTATGAAAAGCCTCCCCCTCTATTATTAAAAGTTTTCTATTTTCATATTTAGGTAATTTTTCACTTAGAAAATGGCGTAAAATTTAGTGTAAAATCGCGTTTTTTGCTTGAACAGGCCACAAACTGTTAGAAAACAAAAATAATAACAACGACCGAATGGCGGGGGGGGGAGAGGGGGGTAAATTAACTTATGCAAGTAAACTATATTAATTAAATAATGAGTTATTGTTTTCACCATACAACGTGTTTTTCAAAATACGTTTTGGGAAATGCTCGGTAACATGTATATTTTTTAATATTTAATTATGTAAATCTAATTAAATATATTCTCAATGATGCTTTATAATTCAAAAAAAGTTTGAATCTTCAAAACTTTGAAATAAAAATTTGCTTACATTTTTTTTCCTACAAATTTTTCAATTATTTTTTCAACATTATTGAATAATTACTGTTGCTAGAAATTTAAGTTTTTTAATACAGTTGAATAGTTGTGATTTATATTATATGGATCAGAAGAAGAAATTATTGGTACCACAGGATGTCTAGCTTCTGAGAAATCCTGGAATTTTACTTGAATGTTGGTCTTCCAGAAAAATTCAGGAATTCTACATAAACTTATTGAAACCTCCAAGAATTATTCCTGGCTTAATTAATGTGTATTTAAAACTTTGAATTTACACGTAAAAAGTAGATAGAAGGCACATACAAAATAGCTGAAAAAAACGTTCCAAAAGTTTCCGTTACATTTTCCATCATCAAATAAAATTTCATCACATCAAATTGTAGGAATCTAAGTAGTAATTCTCAAAAGAACTAGAAAATCGTACAAAATGTGATAAATGTAAAAAAAATGCAAAATAGTAAAAATGTATTTAAAAAGTAGAGAAATAGACTGAATTTTATGAATGTTGTCAAATATGGGAAAAAGTATGAATACCAGGATATCTTTGAAATACTCTTATCAATTTTATAAAAATGTGATTAAAAAAGCATTGAGTTCTAGAAATTCATACAGTAAATAATCTAAAGTCAAAAAGTCCTCTAAATTGATGTATGAGCAGTTTTTTTAAATCCTTTCATATACGTGAAATATAATTTACTTTCAATTCGAGAAAATCAACATCCCTAAATCCTAATAGTGATCTACAGAAAACAAAAATAATTTGATAAATACTAAAAATACTAGAACTTTATAAGCACCAAAAATCTATGTTGATAAAGCTTTGAAAATCCGTAAATTACAAAAAATCTATAATTTGAAATCCTAGAGTATCGATTTTAAAAATCTATATAGAAATCCACGAAAATATTAGAAAATCCTTTGAATTGTATTAATACTGAAATTATACAAAAAATATTGGAAGTTCTAGAAATCTGTGAAACTTCAAAGTTAGGAGCATCAAACTCTGAAAATCTATAGTCATCTATAATAATATTATAAATCTATAGAAATCCTACTAATTGCTACAAAGATTTATAAATGTTAGAAAATACTCAAGACTGATAATAATAGAAATCTATGAAATACTGAAATTCAACGTATTTCTGAAATACCTATAAAAATATCAAAAATCCCATAAATTTTTTCTTCGAGAGCATACATTTCTGGAAATCTTGATAATTTCTAAAAATACTAAAAACACTGGGAATCTATAATATACAGAGACTATTTTCTTTAAAAAGTACGGAATTATAATGAAATGAAAAACAATAAACGAAAAATAAGTAATTTGTTCAATAAAAAAGTATCTATAAATTATCACGCTACAGCGTGTTTCTTTACAGCTATAGTTTTTTTTCTCTGTAGAATATTCAATACAAATAATGTGAGAAAATCACTCAGGAATTCTGTCTCCAGAAATAACTGGACACCCTAGTATCATTTATTTCACATTTGACGATTTTTCCAGTCTTGCGTATGGAACATTACTCGTCATTGAAAATAATCAATTTTGAATGTTTGATAGGCGGTCGAGGCCGAGGAAGGGGCCGAGGTCGCGGTGGTCGCGGTGGTCGCGGTGGGTTCAGTCGTAGAGATGGCGAGGACGGCGGCGATGGCGGTTTCAGCAGCGGTTTCGGAGATATGCAGATTTCCGGAGATGGCGAAAATGGAGAGGAAGAAAAGCCCAAAGAGAACTACATCCCTGAGGCGCCAACAGAAGATGATGACGTTATTTTCTCGTCCGGAGTCATCACTGGTAATAAATCTTTCTGAATTAAATTTCTGAGACAGTCTTAAGAATATGTCGATTTTAAATGTGAAATTTTTTCAGGAAAAAATTTCGATAATTACGAAAAGACCCAGGTTCAAATGAGCGGAAAGGACGCGAAGGAACCCATCACTGATTTCGAAAGCGCAGGCTTGAGAAAACTTTTGCTGGAAAATCTTGCTAAATGCAAGTACACAAAAGTGACACCAATCCAACGATACTCGATCCCCAACATTTTGGCTGGGCACAATATCATGGCGTGCGCCCAAACTGGTTCGGGAAAAACGGCGGCTTTCCTGCTTCCAATTATCCACAAGTTGCTTGCTGATCCGAATGAGGCCCCTACGGATAGCTGCTCGCCCCGATGCATCATCATTTCGCCTACTCGCGAGTTGACGATTCAAATTTACGAGAATGCTCGTAAATTTGCGAGGGGTTCAGTCCTCAAATGCGAGGTGATTTACGGTGGAACAAATGTCCGCCATCAAGTTGGAAGAGTGGAAAACGGAGTTGACATTTTGGTGGCGACTCCAGGTCGTCTCTCTGATTTCTTGGGACGTGGAAGAATCAAGTTGGATGCCATCCGCTTTGTTGTGTTGGATGAAGCTGATCGCATGTTGAAAGAAGGCTTCATTGAGGTAAGTTTTGAATTTTTTAAAGATGATTTGATTGAAAAAACTACATAAGTAAGCATGTCTTTTTTTGTTTTTTGCAGAAAGCCGAAGAACTGTTCAATCATGAAAGTATGGTGCCAAAGGAGAACAGACAGACGCTTATGTTCAGCGCTACTTTCCCTGAGGATGTGCAGCGTCTTGCGCTTCGTTTCATGGAAGACTACATATTCATCACGGTTGGCATTCTCGGAGCCGCTTGCTCCGATGTAACTCAAGAGTTTTATGAAGTACCGAAGAACAAGAAGAAGGAGAAATTGAAGGAGCTCTTGGATAACGAGTCCTCAAGTGGAAAACTCGCTAAAATCATCATTTTCGTGTCCACTAAGAAGAATGCTGATTTCTTGGCCGCTTATTTGTCGGAGACAAAATTCCCATCAACGTCGATTCATGGTGACAGATTGCAGTCCCAGAGAGAGCAGGCCTTGCGCGATTTTTCGTCCAACAAAATGCCTATACTCGTGGCTACCGACGTCGCTGCTCGTGGTTTGGATATCAAAGAAGTTGCGCATGTTGTGAATTATGACATGCCCAAGGGAATTGACGATTATGTCCACCGTATCGGAAGAACTGGACGAGTGGGAAACACTGGAAAGTCGACGAGTTTCTTTGACCCTCGCAGCGATTCTAATCTCGTGGGCGATTTGACCAAAATTTTGCAACAGGCTAACCAAGAAGTGCCAAGCTTCTTTGTTGGCGGTGGACAAGGAGGAGATTTTTACGCGCCGCCTACTTCTGGTGGTTATGGTGGACAAGATATTCGCCAGGTTATTATTTTCGAATTGTTTTTGATGTGTTGATTATTTTGAGGAAAATGGACTGATTTTAATTTTGTGTAATTTTTTTAATTGCAGAGCGAAGGAAATACTTTCAACGCAACTGCCGCTGAACCCGAAGAGGACTGGTAGAAATTTTCCTCGGCTTGCCTTTCTTCTACCTCGAAGACACAAAGTACTTATCATAAATTTGTTGTCTATTGAAATAGAGGTTTAAAATTTTGTTAAGAAAGAGCATTTAATACCAAGGTATTCAAATTTATCATGTTGAATCATTAAGTTTTTTTTCAATGTTTCATCCCAAGTATTATAATGAAAATTAGGTGTTTATGGACTACCAAGGAACTCAGAATCTTCATATTTCCAAACATTCTATGTACTTTTTTTTTGTAGTTTCTACTATAATTTTTAACCATGACAACAAGATAGAACATCTTGAGTGAGTAATATTGTTATTAATAAAAAACAGAATATTGGAATTTAAGAAGGTTCGGAATTTGTTAACTGAATATAGTTTACTTACGGATAAAAAGTTCTTGTGATAGTTTCTCTTGGTGTTTTCAATCTAGCATTTTTTTTAATCAGATAGGCGTGGAAATGGAATTAAATAAAGCAGATTAGTTGCGGTATGATTCTGCATCGTTGAATTTAAAGCAAAAAGTATGCAAATTTGATGGTTAACAATCATATTGTTGGTAGGCTGTGTTTTTTTCTAATTAAACGACAAAATAGAATTGTTAAGAAAGTGCTTTATCTAAAACCTTGAAAACTTTTCCTTGATTACCTGAAACAAGTATTCCTATTAATGATACTCTGTGTACCTTTTTTACGAACTTGGATGTTTTTGAATAAACTATTTTATGGCAAATGTCTTTTTAATATGCCTAGATATTTATTTGTAATAAACCATTTTTTGTATGGAGAAATATAGGAAATAACATATTTTTTTTTATGAAATAAAGGAAAATCAAGCTACTGCGAATTAACTGAAAAATCGAATTTTGTGAATTTTAGAATAATTTTGAACACTTTTTGATATTTCGAAATGAAATTTTGTTTGCCAGAGAATTTGCTCATCGCAGATAGCTCCATTTTCGTTAATGAAAAAACCACACTTTCCCATGATCTATATTATGTATGCGCAGAATCAATTTTTCTAACAATCAAAATGGTCTATTTTTGCATCGATTGTTGAAATTTGCACTCTAAACATTTAAGCTTCCCGCCAAATCAAAATGGCGCCTCACTGTCAGTGTTACCACCCAAAGAACACGAAAATTCCTACGTTACCGACCCCCGCGCGCGGGAAAAAACGCAATGACGTCACAATGTAAATGGAGGGGAGCGTTCCCCCTCTTTTCGATTACACGAGATTCGAGAGGTGACAAAATCCAGCTGTGCAACACTGTGCAAAGTAAATTTTCCAGTGCCGCCGCGATCACTATTGTAACTCGTGTCGTGAAATGTCACGTGTGGAAAAAAGCGTGTTTGCGACGTCATGCGAAAATCGTTGATCGCGAGTTGTGTGTTTCCGGTGCAATTCAAATAATTTGATAATTTTTGGCGTCTGGATTTTGAAAGAATGACTACGCGAGAGCTATACGTAAAGGTGAGCGCGCTTATTTCAATCATGATATCGAGGTGTTTTACAGCGTTTGATAAGAGAAGAAAATCTTTATGAAATATGGATCCCGCAAGTGACCCGGTTTTGGGCGCTGAATGCGTGAATCAATTTATCGATTGGTCCATTCTGGAGATTGTTTGTTTTCGTTGTTGGGTTGTCGTAGGTCAGAAACAGGGTGAGAGAAAACTAGGGCAGTGGGTTTTGCGACATATATGTACAGGAGGGTTGGTCACGGTAGAAATTATTTCGATCATAGCGATTTTACCGAATTTTTGACTGAAAAATTAATGATTTAGATGAACTCTTTTGGCTTTTGTAATGTAATTTATTGTGAATATTGGGGTTTCCATAAATTAAGGTGAAATCAATTATTATTTTCAGTAGCGCTGGAAATAAATTTTTTTTTGGGGGGGAGGGTGCCAAAAATATACATAGTTTAATAGATATATAAAGAATAAAAAAAGATAAAATGTTTTTTTTTTGGGGGGGGGGGCGGTTGACACACCCCCCCTGTTCCAGCGCCAATGGTTATATTATGTAAAAGTAAAAAAACAAGGAATAATTAAATTACAAGTTGTAGAATATACAAACAATTATAAAAGAATGCGTTGAATTCATGATTCCTAAAAAATGAAGTGATCAATATGAAAATAGGTGAAAATTATTGAAAACGTATTAATACTGAAACTGTAAGGGCGAGATGAATGGTTTTTCTATGAGTTCTCAAATTTATATAAAATTCATGATTGTTAATTTCATTATCTTATCAAAAATCATAGCAAACCTGGTTTCAAAAAAATTATAATCATAAACTTTTTGGTAGAATAACTTAGAAAAAGTATATTTGAAAAATTGTTTCAACCGAGTAATGTATAAAAAAAATCTATACACAGAGAAATTTTTTGTTACAGCAATCATTGATTTGAAAAATACGAGCCCACCAAAGTTTTGGGTATTACAGCCAAATAATTGGTTATTGCAATTTAAGTGTCAGTCATAAAAATTGAGCATTAGTTGCTATAACACAAATTTTGGTTGTCTAAATCATAACCAAAGTTTTGGTTATTGTACCCAAAACTTTGGTTGGTCCATATTTTACTAAATCAATGGTTGGTGTAACTAAACCAGTTCTCTTTGTGTAGAATTTACGAAAATATTGAAAATATGAGAAATTTTGATCTCTGTAACTTCGAATTCTATAAATTTAGACAGAAATCCACAAGAATACCAAAAAATATTTCAAATCTTAAACAAACTTTCAAAAATAAAAAAGTATCTACGAAGAACTGTTTTCTGAAAAATCTGAACAAATATGTATAATATCTAATATTTAACTTGGATTCTACACCGTCGAATTTTAAAAAAACGTGAATGAAAATCCACAGAAATACTAGAAATCTTTAAGAATATTATAAAACGCTATGAAATCTTTAAAAAACTTCATATAGTGCACAGAGAAAAATGGTTTGGTTACAGCAATCATTGATTTAGTAAAATATAGACCCACCAAAGTTTTGGGTGTTACAAACAAAACTTTAGATATGGTAACCAAATTATTGGTTTTCGCAACCTAAGTATCGGTCATAAAAATTGATCATTAGTTGCTATAACAGAAGCTTTGGTTGTTGTACCCAACTTTGGTAGGTCCATATTTTACTGAATCAATTGTTGCTGTAACAAAACCAGTTCTCTTGGTTTAGAATTCACGAAAACTTTAAACTCTGTAGCTTCAAATTCTAGAAATTTAGACAGAAATTCACAAGTATACCAAAAAATATTTCAAATCTTAAACAAACTTTAAAAACATAAAAAAAGTATCTACGAAGAACTGTTTTCTGAAATATCTGATCAAATACATATAATATCTATTAAACTTGGATTCTACACCACCGAATTTTAAAAAAACGTATATGAAAATCCACAGAAAAACTAGAAATTTATAAGAATACTATAATACACTAATTGTAAGAAATCTTTGAAAAACTTCATATAGTACACGGAAAGAGATGGTTTGGTTACAGCAACCATTGATTTAGTAAAATATGAACCCACCAAAGTTTCTGTTATAGCAACTTATGCGCAATTTTCATAACTGATCCTTGAGTTGAATTAACCACTAATTTGATTATCATACCTAAAGTTTTGGTTGTGATACCCAAAACTTAGGTGGTCTCGTATTTTATTAAATCAATGGTTGCTGTATCCAAAAATTTTTCTCTGTGTACGAAAATATAAGGAATCTGTATTTTAAAACCTACATAGATCATATTTTTTTTCCCAGGCATGAAAAAAATTTGGAAATATTTTGAAATTAGAATTTTAGAGCATTGAATTATAGAAATCTGTAATAGCAATTTGCAAATAAATCAAGAATCTTAAAAAATACTAAAAACTTGGAATCATTGTAATATTTTACACTTTTAGCAAACTAACTCAAAAATATGTAACAGCGATCCTGGTTTCAGAAGAATTATCATGAACAAGGTTTAGCTAGGATAAAGTAGAAAAAATAAATTAAAAAAAATGTTTTGACCCAGTGATTAAAAAAATAAACTAGAATTTACGAAAATTTCGAAAATCCAAGAAATTTGAACTTGGAATGCTAGAAATTTATATATAAATTTACGAATTATCACAAGGAATTTCGAATCATAAACAAACTAAAAAAATACTAAAAGTATGTGAGAATTCTATGAAAGAACCATTTTCTGAAAAATTTGATTAAATTGTAGACCATCGAATTCTAATAAAATGTATACAGGATGTACCAAAATCCCCGTACAAAAAGAAATCTGATATTCCTTTTTGAATTTTGAGTCGAAAAGTCCTTTGCCACTTTTTACAAAACTCAAAAATAAAAAAGTTATTCAACTTTGAAATTTAAGCAATAAATGCACTTTTTCAACAAATGGTGATAAAAACCAGGGACAAAACTCTACCCAAATTTTCTTCATAATTTTCTGAATTGAAAAGTCCTTTGCCACTTTTCGCAAATCTCAAAATAAAAAAAGATATTCGAGTTAGAAGTTTTAACCAATCAGATTTCTCAGATTTTAAACTCGAATATCTTTTTTGATTTTGAGTTTTGTGAAAAGTGGCAAAAGACTTTTTGATTCAGAAAATTATGAAGAAAATTTGGATAAAATTCGGTCCCTGGTTTTTATTAACATTTGTTAAAAGAGCGCATTTATTGTTTAAATTTCCAAGTTGAATAACTTTATTTTTGAGTTTTGTAAAAAGTGGTAAAGGACTTTTCGACTCGACATTTAAAAAGGAATACTGGATTTCTTTTTGGCGCGGGGACTTTGGTACACCCTGTATAAAAATCTATCTATCAGTCGAAGAACAAAATTTAACAAAATGTGAAGATGAAATCTGTGGATTTTTCACAAAAATGATGAACTTTACAGCAATATACAATAAAAACTTATCACAATTTACAAAATATTTTTAAAAATGTTATCAAAATTAAAAAATATTCTCATAAATCTACCATAAATTTTTTAAAGTGCAAAATAAATTGAGAAACTTTCTTAAGTGTTTATTTTATTACATATTTCATAATTGTAAAATCACGGACGCTGTGAGAGAATTATTTTAATTTTTTTAAATATTTTATTCGGAATGTACATCTTATTATACTCAAATTCAATATTGCAGTACAAAATTTTGGTATTTTGGAGGACTTTTTGTTTAGTTTTTCTAATATCTATAATTTTTAGAAAAACGTTTGATTATCAAATATTATTGTTCCACAGTTCTGTAACTCAAAATTTACTCAAATTTCTAGTGTTAATTTAGAATTTCTATTTTTCGAATTATGAAAATAAATAAATTCTCGGTTTTAGTTCGAAATATGCCAAATTTTCTGAAAAAGGTGGAATTCAAGTAAAAAAATGGAAATTCACGGAAAACTTTTCGAAATTTTATCCAATTTGTAGAACTTTTCAATAAATCTGCCAAAAATTTTCTCAATTTTTGTGAATGTTCCTGAGTAAAAAAATCGCAAAATTTATCTTGAATGAATTACATACGACGTTAAAATTATTTCAAAATTTCATTTCTTCATTTTATTCAGAACTTGCATCTTATTACTTGTATTTAATCTTGCAGTGCAAGATATTCCATATTTTTAAGAACTCTTTACGATCTTTCCAGTATCAAATATTGTTCTTCCGGAACAAAATAACTTCAAATTCAGTCTGATTCTTAGTATTTATTTTGAATTTATTTTTTTCGAACAAAAAAATTAGAAATTCATTAAATACATGAATATATAATAATAAATAAGGTCTCCTCAAAATTTACAATATATTTTTGTGAAAGTTTCCGTGCAAAATACATCGCAAAATCTGCCTCAAATGTTAATTCTTTCACATATATATTACAAAATCACGGACGCTGTAACTTGTAACAAAAGATAATCATTTTAGTGGCGATCGTTAATCTTGTTATCTATACACCATTTTAAACAAAACCGCGCTTCGTTACAAACATTTCATATATGGTTGAGCGCGGGAATTAATTTCCCTTTTGCAATTCCACTCCAGATCTTAACAACATTATGCACATTTCAATAGCGCTTTCTAAATGTGCAATTTTAAATAACGGCGTTTGGTAACTTTTCTCAGGACGGGGAAAATTGTGGGAAAATTTCGCTCTGTTTCCGCAGTATTTTTCTTTTAAAAGATTTTTATTTTTTACTAGTTAGAATACTCAAATATTTGTTGTATTTTTATCATTAAATATGTAAATTTTTTCGAATCTTTGCAAATTCGAAATATGCGTACGTTTTTTTTCAATGAAAAAAAAAATGTATTTTGCTTTTCCGAGTAGAAATTACATCTTGAATTTCAACTTCTTTTACAGTCAGTGTTCGCAATTTGTTTAATCCCAATAAAATTTGTTTAATCCCATCAATTTCAACCGATTTTCAATTTCAAATTTTGTTAGCGAAGACGAATGAAGATGAAAAAAGGGGAAATATATTCAGGCTTCAACCTGATTTCACACGTAAAACAAGAAAAAACGCTAATAACTACGTATTTTGAAATCAAAATGAAGTTGAAAATACATTCAAAGAAGTTGAAATGAATACGAGCCCTCGACTCGGGTTTTGTTGATCTTTAAAAGAAGATCCTCCAACTCTTCAAAAAATCCTTCACTGACCTTTTTTTATCATGAATCGTCATTCATGATTAAATAGAAAACGCATTGTTGTCAACAATGTGGGAGTCAGATAAACAGCTAGCCTTTTATTCACGGTAAAACCTTGAAAATTTACGCAGCATTGAACGAACGACTGAAATACGTACAAGGTATCATCAACTTTTCGTTTGTAATTTCAAACGGCTATTAAATTATACGTATATTTTCGTTTTTTCATAAAAATTATTTAAATTATCATTTATTCATGAATATCAGATTTTTTCAAATAATTTTAGAAAATTAAATCGATCCTGATGCAAAATATATGTGAAAAATCGAGATGCTGATAATTTTTTTATTTCTCAGAATATATGAAAAATTCATTCTATGTACTTGGAAAGTTTAAAAAACGACTCAATATTGCAAATACTGTTGATGAGTCATTTTTTTTCCAACTAGACAAGAAGCGATATTTATACATTTCGATAAGGCGTTTTTTAATTGCAAGTAGTTCTCGGAAATTGGATAGTTCGAGCTTCCGGAATAGGAAATGTGTGTTGTCGATGTTTTATGAATTTTATACATTTTGTTGAAATATTCATTTCAGGTTGATGTATCAAACAGGCGCGTAGGCAGAGGGGGGTTTTAGGGGTTCAAACTCCTACCGAAATTCAACTTAAATTGATTATTGTTTCTAGTAAAATTGAAAAAAGATTATGATAATAAATGATATACATACAAATTTGAAAAGATAAAGCATGAAAAAAATAATTATTAACAAAATAAATAGATTTTATATCAAAAATGTCCTCTCTGAAATCTAAAGAGCTTGATGTAATCAAAGTTGAACGATATTCAGAATTTTTGATTTTAATAGCTAAAGAATAAAAATAATTCTAGTTTCAAAAAAAAATTATAACTATGAACGGTTGGCTAGAATAACGTAGAAAAAATGAATTTGAACAATTGTTTCTACTCAGTGATTATTCATAAAGAGAAAAAGAAGAGTTGCTGAATGGAGTTTAAAAAATCTAAAAAATCTTGAACATTGGAACATCGAACTCTGCAAAACTACAGAGAAATTAAAAAAAATTTTTCAAATCATACAAATACTGAAAAAATAATAATAAGTGTAAAAATAATAGAATTCTATAAAAAAAACTATTTTCCGAAAAATCTGAACGAATATTTAAGATTCATGAAACTTTGAATTCTGAAGTATCAAATTCTAAAAAACATAAATAGTAGTCTATAGAAATAAGATATTCTATTTATTTATCAAATACTTAAACACACAAAAACATATAAACAGGGGCGTACACAGGGGAGGGGGGGGGTTCAAACCCCCAACCCCCCCCGAAGCGAGGGAACAAAACATAATAGGAGTACTACGTTGCAACTTTAATGCTCAATCGTA
>JAPYZL010063023.1:0-12418 GCA_030522825.1 Platygaster orseoliae | reverse complement strand
AAAATGTTTTTCAGTAGTTTAATATATGTACATTAATCTGTAAAAAGTTTTATTTTGAAATATTGTTTGAACAATAAATGGAATTAAAAATAAAAAAAACACGTTTTCTAAAGGAACCTGGCT
The DNA here is from genome assembly GCA_030522825.1 of Platygaster orseoliae. Lineage (NCBI taxonomy): Eukaryota > Metazoa > Arthropoda > Insecta > Hymenoptera > Platygastridae > Platygaster > Platygaster orseoliae. The sequence goes on along the minus strand of JAPYZL010063023.1, from coordinate 12,295 downwards.
TTAATATTACTTTATATTATAAACAATATGATAATATTATTATCATCATTACACTCATTATTTTTTTTTGTGATTTATTAATGAAATATTTAAAAGTACAGAGTAATATTATTATTAAAAAATTAATATTTTTTCTATTATTTTATGTTTTACAATAATATTAATTCATGATCATAACAATAGATAAATTGAATACTAAGTCATGGCGACAATGAATAAAATTAATCCACAATCAGATTCAGCCGAAAAGTGAGCGTGTCATGGCACATAGCTGGTTTTGACCGGTAGTACCCCGTGTACTTAGCTGGTGACAAAAGTAAAAAGGACACAGTTATTTGATTTCGAGCAAAAATTGTTTAAAAATCAGACTGAATACTTTGATCAGTTACCTTAACAAGATTCTAAATTATTTCGGCAAAAGATGCACGATAAAATAAAAAGAAAACTTTTTTTGTCGTCCTGAATAATTTGAAAAATGGCACTTAGCTGGTTTTGACCGGCAACCCTTCAATTGTTACTTATAAGTTTTCTTGTACTATAATTTATATGAAATGATTCAAATTTAATTGAAAATAAAAGGTTTTCCACAGAGATGTAGGCAAAAACAATTTTCGGAAGGAGTTTTTCTTTGCTTCTTGAAATTTTGAGATTTTCAAGTTATACAACTTTTAAGGTCAAGAGTTGTATATTTTTCATATACGTATTTAATATAATGCAATTCGATTTTTGTGATTTTTAAGTGACTGAAGTTTGGATTTTGTTTAAAAACACTTTTCGTGTTTTCATATTTCTTTATTATTTATACAACTTAAAAGATTTTATAAAATTATTATGGGTTTCTATACAGCTGTCTAGAATGCAATGCTCTAGAAACATAAGTTTTAAATATTTATTATTTTTAAAGTTGATTAAGAAAATTATGATTACACAGATTTGAAGTATTTCATATGTTTTGAAAATTTTCGTAGTATGTTATTAATCGAATTTTTCAGCATTTTTTGGTATTTCGATTGATTTCTAGTATTTAATACTGTAATATTGAAAATTGCAACGATTTTGATTATTTCAATTTATTTTTCAGGAAACAATACTTTCCATTCAAATTTTTAGTGCCATTTTTATCTTATTTTTTTACCATTGTAAACATTTTTACACTAAGTTTACATGCTTGTGCGTTTGCAAGTGAAAGTCAACTTAACGTAAACTGTTTACCTGATGTTTACACTGAGTTTACGAAAACAGTTTCCATAAACTGCTGAAGCAAATTTCATGTAAACGTCACAGCATATGTGTCCAAAAATTATGTACTAACAGTTTACGTAAACTTTGTGCAAACATCGTGTAAACATCAGGTGAACAGCTTACGTAAATGATTCTACAGGGGTAGTATTTATTCAACCCAACAAATTTCCTAGTATTTTTATGGTATTCTTTATAGATTTATAGAATTGTATGCTCAAAGATTCAAGGTTTTATAAATTTATGAGAAATGTATCTTTACATAAATTTGAAATATTAAAAGATTTCTAGTATTTCACGCATTTTCTAGGTATTCATGAAATTTTGAAGGATTTTTTAGAACTTTTTTAGATTACTCAGAATTTCGTGAACTCTATGCTCTGAAATTAAAATCTCTATACATTTTCCGCATTTCCATAGTTTTTTTAGAAAAATTACATCTTAATAAATTTTAAGTATTTTATAGATTTATCGTATTCCAGGCTTTTTGTTTCGTATCTATCAAAGTTTGTCGCGTTTTTCTAGTATTTTTATTGATTAATAGTATTGCTAAGGTTTGCTATATACACTTAATAAAATTTGAGACTCTATAACTCGAAATTTTAAAGATGTAAGTATTTGTTCAGATTTTCCAGAAAACAGTTCTATATATTTCATCAATTCCATAGAATTTGATGCTTTCAAGCAAGGTTATTTTTAACTTTGAGCATTATCGTAGCTTTTAGTTTTTATTTATTTATCACTGGGTTAAAACAATTTAAAGACTTTTTATTTTTCACGTAACTCTAGCCAAAAATTTTTAGTTGAATATGGAGAATTTTAAGCGATCCATTGATACGAAAATGAAATATGAATCAAACTTTCGGCAATTTAATTTGCTCATCAGAATCTACGATTCCAAATAAAATACAATCAAGCATATAGCCGGAATATTAAAAAATCCATAGTTACAAAAACTCACGCATCAAATGAAATAAGTCTCACAAATTTCAAAAAGACATGTCCCGTTTATTTATAGTCAAAAAAATATATGCGTTTTTACATAATTCTCAAGTATATAATGCCACGTCAATAAACGAGCACTTTATACTACAATGGAGCAGAATTGATTGGTTGTATTTTCTTTAGAATTGCACATCCTGAGAAGGACAAAATAAATTGCCAAAAGCTTAAATTTATTTTGATTTTTTTCTTTATGGCTCCATGGATCGCATAAAACTTTATATTAAATATATTATTGGAGCGATTTTCATAATTTTCATGATTTTTAGTTGAAAATGCGTTAAAGAGAAAATTGTTCTGAAACTAGGATTACTGTTAATTCTAAGTTCTTAAAATTAAGAATTTCAAATACATTCAACGTTGAGAACTTACATGAAAGCATTTATATTGTCATGTTCCCTAGATTTCAGTTAGTAGATTTTTATGTACCTGAAATTCCAAACTTTTAAAATTAAACGAAAAAGAAAAATATATGAGTTTTCAAGAAAAAAAGATTTCCAGCTTCTTTCTACGGCTTTTCAGTCAGAACAGCAAACTTTAGTCCCTAAAAAAAATATTTAACTCAATCTTCTACATGACGAGAAATTAGGAATTAATTTTTTTTTCTTTTTGTTTAATTTTTGAAGTTTGGAACTTTAGGTACATGATTTTTTGATCATTTTTACTTGTTTAGTTTTCTCTTATAGTTATTTTAATGTATTATTTGTTCAAATTTTTATTTTTGTGATTTATTATCATAACTTCAATTTTTACATGAAATAATAATACGTAAATTGAATATGTATAAAAAAGGAAATATAAAAAAATCGAGAAAAAAAAATGAAGTGATCAATCAATTAAAAGAGTGAAATTACTGACCTAAACGTGCCCAAGGAAAGAGAAGAGAAAGCTGGATCGTAGAAAAAATACACGCTTGAAACACATGAAGGCAAAATATCGATCACTGCGACTGCGATCAATTTTCCGTCCAACCAATATTGATCGTGAAAAGATCCATATCCTGTGGGCATTTTTTCTCCCGATGATTCCTGTTTTTGAATAAAAAGGCTCGTTCAAAGATTTGTTAAAACACAGGAGACTTTTCAGTAAATTCTGCAGATGTACAAGCTTGAAGTTGTAAAACATTCCAAATTTGTATTTAAGAATATTCGGATGAGAAAAAGCATGGGTGAGAATATTATTCAAAAATTGAAAAAACAATTACTTGAACAATCTGTTAGAAACTTACCTGAAGCGGACTTTTTACAAGAAAGTTGAAGAAAGTTTTGGTATCGCATTTGCTCGCTGGCTCTTCGTGAATGGCCATTTGGTACTTCTTGTATAGACTCGAAGACTCATTGAGCGTGCTCAGAAATTCTTCTGATTTGACTTTCACAATTTTGTTCTGCAACACAACGTGAATTATACTTCTAAACACTCTAACCGTAATGTTATCATATTTGGAAAATAATTACTTGCAACCTAGACGAATCTGAACAAATTTCATTAAAGTATTCTTCTATCGTCTTCCCACTATTTTTTCTCCGATTTTCTTCGAACATTGCTTCTATTTCTTTAAGCGTTTTTCCTTGTCCTAATAACTTGTTCTTTTTCCTTTCGATTCTCAATAACCTCGCTTTTTTGAAAGGTTTTTCGTCAGTGTCCATAGAAACAACTTTATTTTCTTTCTTGACTTGATTGGATGCAGATGGTGCATGATTATCTTTGTTTTTTATCATTTTTGGCTTGGTGAGAATTTCACTTTTTCCACTCTCCTCAATTTCGACATCTTCGATTTCAATCTTTGAGTTTTGGTCTTGAAGTGACTGGAATTTAGGGGGGCAAATGAAGGCTTCTGTGCTTTTTCCTCCTGTAAGTTAAAACATTACTGAAAACTCTATTATGCCACTTTTGTAACAAAATGTAACCTTACCCAAGATTTTAGTAGTTTTGTCTTTTTTGTCATTTTCTATTTTCGAGTCATTTTTTAAAAATCTCGCCACTTGTTTCAGAATTTTCCTCTGTGATCTACTTAGTCGGAAATCCAGAGCTTTGCATCTGGAATTCATGAAATCGGTTCCTAAATAATTCTTTAGGGAAATATTTTCTATTTTTTTTTTTAATTCTTTCTTTTGATGTTCTTCTTTGTAGATATTCAATTATCAAAAAGACATATCCCTGAAGTTGCAAACGTTTAAAAATAAATGGAATAAAAATAAGTTACTTACATTACCTTGCATAGTTAAAATGATAAATAATAATTGAAATATAACTAATATTAATACTATTATTATTATTCCACGTTACTAACAATTTTTTATGTTTTTCTTGGGTATAGTTAGAAAAACCAATTTTAGTGTTTTTGTTTTTTTTTTAAACGTTTGGAAATTCAGGCACATAAAAAGACTTTGTTTCAGAAAAATCTTACTTTATGGTGTACATAGGACAACAAGTTTGATGCATTGTTGGCTTGTAGCAATAAGAACCGCTTCTTCTCCAACCCCGATCGATCAAACTTTGATAATCTTCTACTGTCATAGAATGTGCCCAAAGACCTAATTAATATGATTTAATGAATGATTACATAAAAATAATTGAAACGTAAAAATTGTGAGGAATGTATTATTTTACATTCGAATCTTACATGGTTTCAACCAATTGTAATATTTTGTAATATTCACAAAATCAAATTGAATTAATAATATTTACATAATAGTTCACTTGTATAATAATATTTAATTTAGATAAAATTCCACACAATTAATTTTGAAATTAAATAAATAACATTGAAAAATTAATTGAGTATTTATGAACAAGTGAAAAAAATTTCCAACATTTTACATTTTTAGTTTTCTTATATTTTATGATTAAATGTAATAAGTTAATAACTTTTTTCAAACAAAGTTTCTTTCATCCATTTTTGATAAATTAGGTTTATAAATAGGTAATATCATGCAAAGTGTAATTAAAAAATCAAATCAATAATATTCACATAATATTTTACTTTAATAATAATATTCAATTTAGATAAAATTTAACATTGAATTTAAAAAAAATTGAATTATATTTATAAATGAATTTAGTATTAAGTAACCAATAGAATAAATTCAAAATTTTTTTGATTTTTAGTATTCTTCTACTTTATAATTGAATGTATTTTGTGAACAACTTTTTTTTCAACTAAGTTTTTTATCCAATTTTAATAAATAAGGTTGATAAATAAGTAAATGCAAAATACAATTCATAAAATGAAATTCAATTATTAATATCCACATAACATTTCACTTTGAAAGTAATATTCAATTTACATAAAATTCAAAAGTATTGAATTTAAAATACATTTCCAATATTTTTCATTTTAGTTTTTTTTCCTTGGCGTTCTTCAGAACCTGTAACTTTTACAGGTGTTCGATGAAAAAAACACCTGTAAGCATATTTCAGATTTTCAGCGTAATCAATAATAGAATAGACGATATTTTTTGAGGAAAATTACAATTAAGTGTATTTATCCAATTTTTCATCATCCAAACTTGCCTTACACTCTAAAATACTATTCTTAAATGAATGTATAACGTCAACTATTTGAGAATGATCTTTTCAACTTTGCGTCTTCGCCGACATGTGAATTTATATCTTTTAGGTATTATTTATTCCTTGTTAATTATAATAGGTTTTCTATTTAAACAGCAGAATAGAATGAAAAGTTTGAAATCAAAAAGATCAAATTTGAAAGTTTACAAAATCCCAAAAATTTCCAAAATATTTGATTTTCAAAAATGTCATTCTTTTAGAAATTTTTAAAATTTTTAAAATCGTTAATAATTACTGACATTTTTAATATATTTCATATTTGAAATAAAAGATATCTGGAAAGATAAAAAATTATTGAATTCGCAAATATTTAAAAAACTTTTGGTAATGTTGATGTTGAAGTTTTCACGAAATTTTCAATTTTTCCGAAATTAAAGTTTTGAAAAATTGAAAACTGTATGAGGATTTCCGAAGTACCATTATTTTCAAAATTCTTAACATTTTCATTTCTAGAGTTTTCAAATGTCTTGAAATTTCATTATTTCTAAAATTTCTAAACGTCATCAAGTTTTTATTTTGATATTTTGAGTTGAAATTTGAAGAAAAAATTTTAAAAATCAAAATAACAGTTCATTATCAATTGTCAATAAAAAACATTGAAAATTCATCAAAAACTCAAAAATAGAATTTGGAAGTTTTAAAATCTAAAAATTTCAAAAGCTTTTGCTTGAAGAAAATTTCATTATTCAAAGAATTTATGATATTAATAGGTATTCTGATTTTAAAGTTTACATCGCAATTCAAAATTAAAAAAAAAAATTGAAAAATAATTCATCTTTCAAAATCGGAGGAAATTATAAATTTATAAAAAGTATAAAATTGAGTAAAATATGAAATTAATAAAAGTTTTCAAACTTTTTAGCTTTTCATGAATTCTATCATTTTAAGATTCACAAAATTTTATAATCATTGAAAATTACTGACATATTCAACGTACTTCAGATTAAAAAATTTTAAATACATGGAAACTTTGAAAATTCTTAAATTCGCAAAAATTTTTCAAACTTTTTAGAAATGTTAAGTTACAAAATTTTCTACTTTTTCATAACTCAAGTTTCAGTAAATCGATAACTTCATAAAAATTTTGGAAAAATTTTATAATTTCAAGAATTTTTAAGATCTGATAATTTATCAAAAATTCTTAGCATTTTCCTGTATGAAGTTTCAAAATTTTAGAAATACAAAATCTGTAAGTGTTCAAATTTCTCCAAATTCCATATCTCTAGCATTTCTGAGAGTTCCCAAATTGTAGAAAATTATGATATTTATGGTGTTTTCAAATTTTTAACATTTTTCAATCATACAAAATCGTACAAAATTATATACATTTTTTATACTTTTGAATTTCGTAAAATCTTAGAAATCAATGAAGATGAACAATGAGATTCATAATACGGTTAGTGGTAATTTAGAAAATGCATATTTATGAAGTTCTTCCATTATTATATCAGTAGTTAAGCATTTTAAGGAATTCTTCCAAAAATGGCCTAAATATAAAATTGTCTATTGCGAAATATTGCTTTTTTTTAGAAAACATAATTTCTTTTAGAAAAAGTGTAATTAGCGGTAATTATGCAGTTTATGGAATTCTTCCAAAAATGGTAAAAAAAAATTGTTTTTTGTGAAATATTGCTTTTTTCAGAGAAAACATGATTTTGTTGGGAAAAAGTGTGCATAATTAACTTATTATTTAATTTTTTCATTATTTAATTTGGTATTTATACTTTTTATGAAATTAATTATTAATAATTAATTAAATAATAATGTGGATTAAATATAAAAAACTGAATTAAAAATAATTTCCAAAGAATAATAAATAAAAATAGTAAAAATAAAATGATAAGAAATAGAAATAATGAAAAATAAATTAAGAGTAAAAAATAAATAAATAATAAAATAATAATAGATAATAAAATTACATAATAAAGATTAATTAAATAATCAATTACTTTTTTCCCAACAAAATCATGTTTTCTATGAAAAGAGCAATATTTCACGAAAAACAATTTTTCTCAGACCTTTTTTGGAACGATTCCCTAAAATGCATAATAACCATTATATCTCATTTCAACCGAATTCCTTTATAGGTTTTTTTTGCACAAAACACCTGTAAAAGGTACCATAATCTTTCAGGTTCTGCAGAGCGCCAGTGTTTTTATAATTGAATGTCATTTGTTAATAAATTTTTTTTAACAAAGTTTCTTATATTTATTTGTGATAAATTAGGTTTATGAAAACACAATGAAAAGTGAGTTTATGTTTTCAAAACGCAAAACGAAAATAACATCTAAAATTGCAACAGTTTATAACTTGAAAATCTCAAGTCGAATAAGAAAAGTTCTCTTACTTCCCACACTTAATCAATAAAATTTGAAATAAGGTCAACGCAAAGTAAAAGTAAAAACTTAACTTACCATGGCTGAAGTTGGTGTTGGGACTTTTGCAATATCCGCACTTGTATCCTTCATGCTCAGCATAATATTCAACAATACTACACGCTTTTGAAGACGACATTGGAGCGATATTTCAATTCAATTTTCTCCAATATATTCAGTAATCCGTGAAAAAGCTCTTCTGACTTTCGTTTACTTCCGAAAACTGTGACCATGACATTATTCCCTGCCGATTAATTGAACATTGACGTTAATCGAAATTAATAATTTTTCGTCCAGTGTCTAAGATCAACAAAGAACCCAAAGGGAAAGTGATTTGGATTTAATCGTCTTGTGTAATTTTTTATCGTCTGATGTATTCGGTTAAGTGTTGCGTCACACTACGTTTTTACCTAATTATTCGAACACGAGAAATATAAGATAAAAAAGCAAACTGTCCTTACTTTTTTCACCTTCACCCTGTTACTTGTTTTGCACACAGTTTTGCATGTTATTTACATGCAGCTGTATGACATTTGATGCAATTTGATGTGATTTGGTAACATTGCAACAGCTGACTGCAACTGACAATTGAGCCAGTGTCTGGCAACACTGTTTACATTTTTCTAGCGGGAGGCAGTTGTTTCATTTGAAATTCAAATGATTCAAATATTTAGTTCTAAATAACTATAATTCTACAAAATCTGAAAAATTAGTAGGATTTCATAAAATAATAATGATAAATTTTGTAAATTAAGAAAAATTCTGTTACAAAACGAGAACTGTAATGTTCATTAAGGAGATCATTGATAAATTCCGAAATTTCAACAGAAAGCGGAAAATTCGTATAATAATCATGAATAATTAAAAAACATAGAAAACTTAAAATATAATTTAAAGAATAATTCCAGAAAATCTGAAGAACTTGTGTGATTTCAGATGTTGATAAAATATAAGAACTAATGGGGAAAATCACGAAAATTCCTAAAATTGAAAAAAGTAGAATATAGATAAAATTCTTATAAAATAAAAAATATTTTATCTCGTACGGCAGAGATCATAAATAATTTATAAAACGTCAGTAAGGGTATATACAGGGTGTACCAAAATCCACGTACCAAAAAGAAATCTAATATTCCTTTTTGGATTTCAAGTCGATAAGTCCTTTGCCACTTTTTACAAAACTGAAAATTAAAAAAGTTATTCAAGTTTGAAATTTCAACAATAAATGCGATTTTTCGACAAGTGGGGATAAAAACCACGGACCAAACTATACCTACATTTTCTTCATATTTTTCGGAGTCGAAAAGTCCTCTGCCACTTTTCAAAAAACTCAAAACGAAAAAAGATATTCGAGTTTAAAATCTGAGAAATCTGATTAGTTAAAACTTCTAACTCGAATATCTTTTTTTGACTTTGAGTTTTGTAAAAAGTTGCAAAGGACTTTTTTACACAGAAAAATATGAATAAAATTTAAGAAAAGTTTGGTCCGTGAATTCCAACGCCACTTGTCGATAAAGGGCATTTATTATTAAAATTTTTGGCTTGAATAACTTTTTAAATTTTGAGTTTTTTAAAAAATGGCAAAGGAAAAAAAGTCTGAGATTTTCATAAGGAATCTATGGTTTTCGGCTGTCACACTTTACTTGGGACACCCTGTATATACAGGGTGTCCCAAAGTCAACAATTAATATTTTAGGAGTTTATAGTTTGTGAAATTCTAAGACAATTTTTCCTTCCCATTTTTCACAATACTCAAAATCAAAAAAGATATTGAAGTTTGAAATTTAACCAATAAACGCACTATTACGAAGAGGAAGGATAGAAACCATTGACCAAAATTTATTGGAATTTTCTTCATATTTTTCTGAGTCGAAAAGTCCTTTGTCACTTTTCACAAAACTCAAAATCAAAAAAGATATTCGAGTCGAAAGTTTCAACCAATCAGATTTCTCAGATTTCAAACTCGAATATATTTTTTGATTTTGAGTTTTTTGAAAAACTACAATGGAATGTTCTACTCAAAAAAATATGCAGAAAATTTTGGTAGATTTTGATTCGTGGTTTTCATCCCCACCCCTCGTAAGAACGCATTTATTGGTTAAATTTTAAACTCGAATATCTTCTTTGATTTTGAATTTTGTGCAACATGATAAAGGAAAAATTGTTTTAAAATTTCACAAACTATAAACGCTTAAAATATTAATTGTTGACTTTGGGACACCCTGTATAATATCATGCGAATATTTGTAAATTACTATATTTCAATTTTTTTCATTTTTAGAACGACAACTGAAATACTAGAATTTTCAATTAAAAAAAATTAAATTTTGAAAAGTTTTATATTAGTTTGATGATTACATATTTTATGAATTTCGAAAATGTGACGATAGCCACATTTTTTAACAACAAAACTGAATTTGGCTATATAGAATTTGGTTCCAAGTACCGCAAATTATAGAATATCGTTGAGTATTTTGCAATTTCGTTCATGCGTGCATGTCACATTTAGAATTCAACTGTTGTTTTTTCAAACTAACAATTTTCAAATACAACAAAACTCTGAAATTTTAATTTTTCAAGTATTAAAATTGAAATTTCAATTAACCTTATTCTTACCTGTGATTTTTATAAAAAAATCGCTAAATCTTTATTAAAAATATCGTTTTTCCCTAGCAAAGCTAGGGATTTAAGAATTTTGTGATAAATTTCGATTTTTATGAAACAAAGTTTATAATCAAGTTTCGTACTTTTTGGAAAATTTTATAAAAGTATTATAAAAAAAATATTTCATAAACATGCGTTTTTATAAAAATCGATATTTTTTATAAAAACAGTTTTATGAAACTGGAATTTTTTATAATGTTTTTTCTAAAATGAGTTTATAAAAAACAGACTTTTGTTATAAAAATCACAGTTACTAGGGTATTTCGTTCTAATAACCATATATAATCATATTCGCAAATAGTGGTCTAAATCAGTTGCAGAAGTTGTAGGCAGGGACCGCCGAAACCGAAGCCGATTCGATTTAAGTGGGAACGAAATCGTAACGAAACCGTTATTGCGATTTTTTACAGAACCGAAACCGAAAAATTTTTTTTCGGTTCCCCAGCAGTTTTTTTAGTTATTATTTTGTCGTTTTTAAATTGTTATGAATTATTGGATTTTTTTCTTATTTCGTGAAAACCGATTCAACTAATTCTATTTCTGACACAGAAATTAACAACGTTATTTTCTCATCTACACTGTTCAAAATTTTCATACATTTCATACACTTTCTATTCAAAATGTATTAAAATGTACTTGATATTTCTTAAGCTAGCTAGCCAGCTATTTGAAACGTACGTTAGGTAAACATGTTTGAGAAAAGTATAATTTACAGACGCCTACTTGAGTTTGATGCACTATCTGTAATTGATGTGCCTATAAAAATGTACCTCAAATTTTATTAACTAGATATTTGAAACATGAATAAAATACACGTCCATTAAATGTGTATTACCTTGAGTTTTGTTTATTTCGAGTTTTCTTGGCCCTTCAAGCATGCATCGATCGTAATCCTTTAATTGCTGCAACATTGCTTCAGTGGGTTCTCTTGATCTTTCTGAACTTTTGTACGTCATGTGCTTTGAGTAATTCGATGGACACATTTGGAGCTCGGTTTAATTTAAAATATACGATCAATGCATGCTTGAAGGGCCAACAAAACTCAAAATAAAACCGATATGTACATTATAAGAACATGCCAGCATGAATGGACTTCAGTACAATAAATGTCAATGAATGGGAATATTTCTTGAAAGAAATGTGTGTAAAGAAAAACATTGTGAATTGCAATTTTTGTACCTGAATGAATCTAATGTTGATTTTATTTATATTCTGTGAATGCAACACGTTTGAAAATATTTAAAAATGTGAAAAGTTAAGACATGCTCATGCATTTTATTAACCATCTCTACAGGATAAAACACATAATTTGGATAAAGTAATTTGGTAAATAATGAAACTATTTATAAAGTAATGCAATCACATGGAAATAGAAAAATCAGAACTCATTCGAAACGATATTCAGTTTATTAAAAATGCTTGTGATACATGTCAGTATATAATAC
>JAPYZL010063019.1:0-13893 GCA_030522825.1 Platygaster orseoliae | reverse complement strand
CATTTAATTCAACTCCAAATCTTTCAATTCGAATTCTCTTGATTGCTTGATTCATGAAATTCAAACATTTTTTTCAACTTTTTTCAAATTCCGTGACTTGAGCGGATCGTATAAGGCCTTACACGAATCGCTCCAGCCCCGGATTTTTTAAGCAGGTGAAAAAACCGGTGCTCGAACGGAGCGTATAAGACCTTATATGCTCCGCTCCAGCTCCGGAGTTTTTAACTACTTCAAAACACCGGAGCTGAAGCGGAGCGTATAAGGTCCTGCTGCTACCAATTTGCAGAAGTAAAGAGGATAAGTGAGCTTAATTGCAAAACAAATAAAAGTTGTGAATGTACAGCATATGCAAGCTTAAAGTAAAAAAATTATGTAAAGAAATTATTAATAGTACTAAACATCTGTCAGAACACTAGAATATACCAAAAAAATTTCATGTATGCTTAAAAAAACGAAAAATTGAAATGACTGTAATCTATGAAATACTGAAATTTTATATGAATATTAGGGAGCTTCCATAAATGATGTCACGCCCTTAAGGGGGAGGGGGGGGGGTCAGCCCATTTGTGACAGTTTGTGACAGACGGGGGGGGGGTCTCAAAAATGTGATGTCACATTTGTGGCCAAAATTTTTTTTGGTGAAATCAAACGTTGCTCCGGGAAAAATTACGAGTGCGATGATTTGTATTTCGATTCAAGAACATAAAGCATTTTATATCTATTTTCGATGTGACTGAAAATTAATGTGAACATTCAACAAAATTCTAGAAAGAAAACTGACTAGACTAGATCAACTGACTAGATCAGTTGACTAGATTTTTGAATGTTTTTGTAATTTTGCAATTTTTCAGCATTTAAGAGGGCATTTTCATTTAAAAAATTAAAATTCGTATGTATTTTCAATACTTTTTATTTCGATGTATTTATATGATGAAAATTATCATTAATATATTTATAATAATAATATAAAGTTTAAAAAATAATGAAATACAATGAGCGTCTGAATTTTTTGATTCTGTAATATTTTAAAATTCCAGAAATTGAAATGAATGAATTCAATTTTAAAAAACATTAATAATAATTGGACGAATACATAAAATTAATAAATGATTAAATTCCGGATATATGAAACTGTTGCAAAATTAAATATTTTTTTATTGTAAATTGAAACTTTGAAAAAAACTGGGAAGGCGATTGAATGAACAACTGTTCTACAATGTCAAAGTTATAAATATAATGCTTAAACAATTGCATTGTTAAAAATAAAAATTTTTGCCTCACATTTAAAATCCAACATTGTGACGTGACACAAGAGGGGGGGGGGGGGTCTGCAAATTTGTGGCACACTGTGACAGAGGGGGGGGGAAGGGGTCGCCAAAATGCCAAAAAACCGTGACATCATTTATGGAAGCTCCCTTATCTTGAAAATTGATAAGCATACTTGAAATCTGTTAAATCTGTTAATCCCAGAGTATGAAATTCTAAACAATTGTACAAGAATCCATGAGATTACCAGAAGATTAATTGAATTTCATGATTGATCTGATCCAAATGCATGATAAAATGTTGTGAAACTATATAGTTTTTTTAAATTTCTTTATACATATAAATATCTCAAGAATGATTACTAATCGTTCCTAAATTTTATCAATTTCGCTAAAAACAATTTTCATATAGTAATTTATTTAAAAATTCTTACCATAAATTGTCAGATTATCATCTTATCTTCATTATTAAAGTGTATGATCAATAGCAGCCACTTATTCAAGTATGCGAATCCAAAACTTGATAAAATTATTGTTTTTTGGTTCAGGTAAGTCCTAATGGGCTTGGCCTAGAGATGCAAACAACTGATGGAAAAACACTTAATGCAGCATTGAATGACCCAGTTACTGACAATCTTCAAGGATACGTGGAGCTGCATGGTGTATTGCAATCTAAAGGCACAATCTCATGCTCGAATTTGATACATTTTCCTGAAGACTTTCTAACTGACTTTGGTAATTGATAATATTTTATTCTGAAATAGTGGAAGCCTCGCGAATGAGGCGGCTGAAAATTTGAGGGACCTTTTTAAGATTGACCCTGGTAAAATTTTTATTCGCAGAGCCAGAACAGTACAACGAACTCATCTCAGTTGGAAATCTTTTGGGTCCCAAAAAATGGCTACTTTCCGGGTCAGACACTTCTTCTGTTTAAAAAGTATAAATTAAAGAGTTACAAAACCTTTACAATTGTAAGTTTCTGATTCCTTAAGTTTAAAATAAATCAAGTTATGTCTTTTTTGTAAAATATTGAATTTATTAATAATTTACACACAGTTATTTTTAAAACCCACCCTTTCCCTGCAGCCAGCGTCTAAAGAAAGACAGCGACAATTACATGATGTAACTGGACATTCCATGTGCTGTCTGAAATGAGTAAAAATGTGGCCATTATTATATTATTCGTTCATAATCAAATATTAAGCCGAAATGTACAAATTAAGGTGTACTATGTTTTGTATACTACTTGATTTCAAAGTGGAATAATTTAACAAGTTTTATGAAAATTCTGAAATAAAATTTATGTACAGAAAATTCTGGATATAATTATAACAGTCACCCTGGAATAACTAGATTATGAAACAGACATTAATTCGTAATTTATTTTTTATACGATCATTATTATTCATGTATACTTCCATAGTTTATAGAATTTATACTTTGATTCAATAAATACTTGAACAAATGAGCAACAGTGCTTTCTGATCAAACTTTCATTTCGGCAGTACTAGCTCAAGGATAATCATAAGTATTTTACTTGAACCAATGTGAAATGTGATCTGTGTGTCCACCATGCCTGCATGTTTGGCACCAGGTAAACCAGCTGTTGAAAGTCGACATTTTACCCGACTCCTCTTCATTTTTACTCGAGCCACTGGAAATGGCTTGTGATCCGCTCACAGTTCCCATGTGCATCAAACAAATCGCACATCTTGGCAATGGCTTTCGACAATGGGGACATGCCGACATCTAGAAAAACAGTTTTCCCTAAAACATCTTCATTTTGAGTAGTAAAAATTGATTTCAAAAAATTGTTTCCCCATTCCTGAAATCTCAAAAATCGTTTAGATGGTTTTTTTTTTATTAAAAGCTTGATTCATAATTTTTTTGTTTTCTATTTTCCCTTGTCACGCCGATTTAACGAGTCAGAGCATTAATTAAAATGTAAATTGTTTACTTTGAGTTTGTTGGATGTGTTACTGCCCAATCTCCCATAAGTTCCCCTCCCCCTGCCGGTGCCATGAGCAAAAGCGGAAACATTTTTCCCGCAAAAATTGCAGGATATATAAATTTGTTGATGAGGTTTTTCATTTGTAATGGAGCTCATGGCTATGTCGAAATGAGCTCGTTGAGTCCACATTTTCCAAGCATCTAAAAGGTTCCTGTAGCTGGATATCCAAACTTGGACCTGATTTTCCTGGATCAGTTTTACGGGGAAAGTTTGAATCGCGATAAGGCTACAGGTTTGAACGTCTCCTGTTATTTCCAAGTATCGATTGAGCATTTGGATTCCCTCTAAACTCGCTCCTGAAAATTTAAGATTCCCATGTATAGAACCAATGAAATTTTAAATATTATCAATATGGATCGACTCAATCACCAGTGAGCAAAAATCCCGATAGATCGCCTTGTTCGATCATTTGAGACGTCAATTTTTGCAAATATTCGCACAACTTGTTATCGGACAGAAATGTCAGCGCGAAAGCCACGCGATCTTCCACGGCCATTCCACTTTCATTCTGCGAACAATGAAATTTTTTGTTGCTGCAGATTCGAAATCACCAAATAGTACCTAGGTACATTGATTGAACTTACAAGTACGTTCTCATAAGAGTCGACATCGGCGGTGAGAAAAGCAAAAATGGCCCTCAAATAAGGATCAAATAATTGAGAACTGGTTTTGAGGCAAAGTTCCCTCCACATGCTATTTTTTTCCTCGGAAAATCCGGAAAGTGCCATAGCAACGATGCTCAAATTCATGCCGTGGACGGTTTTGTTAACGCCTCGAGTAAGAATATCCATGGCTTGTCTTAAACAAGAACTAAAGACTGCAATTGCAGCTGCTCTCTCGTATTCCCCTTCGCGTTCCAAATTCTCGAGGAAAAAACTCACGTGCGAGGAATTAGCATCATTCTCGAAATCCCAGCCGCATAGTTGCAGAGCTTTTTCCCGATCCGATGATCTTCAAAATCACAGGTATATTCTTCTATCAATAATACAGTTCGATAAAATTCAACTTTTGGGTTTATACTGACAGAATTTTGGCAAAAACTGCTATTATTCAAATTAGCAATCAGATTAAAAAATATATAGTATGAAACTGATCAGACTAATTTCTTTTTATTTATATTCGTAAATGTAAAAATGAGCAATCTTAATTTGACTTGACAAATTTTGCAGTTTCTCGTTACACTGTAATTTTTTATATGTTTTCAAGTTTTTTTTGCGAACATCGTTTCAATACTGAATACTTACGTGTAAATTTTTGACGCATTATTTGACCCAATATCAGTCCAGGGACGATGCGCAATTTCCGATTTTTCGAAACCGCTTTGCAAACTGCCCAGTTTCAAAATAGTTCTAAAAATTATGAATTTTCATTATTTTAAAGAGACAAAAATGTATGTACTTATGAAATCCATGATTTCGTCTGTAAAACGGAATTTATTTATTTATTTTTCTTTTTTCACTATTTAGCGTATATGAAGCAGAAATTTTTTAACGTTTACTGTATGTATAACTTCTGGACAATATACGTTTAATTTTTTCTCGCGAATTAATAATCTTAAGTCCAATAATATAATATACACATTAAAAAATGAAGTTTGTAATTGGGATGATTTCATGAACTTTGTTTCCGAAAACCAACCAGTCTATAAATCACTTTGGAATATTAGTATGTATGTGTGCTTTGAATAATAGAGAATGTGGCGCCCTTGAAGCAGCCGATACTTTATTAGGAAACGCGTTGTATGGTACGGACTCTTTAACGATTGTTAGATGATTAGATGTTTCACAAATTATAAACAGAATAATCAAAAACTATAAAACAATTCCAATGAAAAAAAAACGCGCCAAGGACCTTCAAAGTTTGAAGCTAGTAGCCTTACACTCATCAATCAGTCGACAAACATGAATATATCACATTTCCATTTTTTTTTACAATCACTTATATACGTAAAAAATTTTTGAACAACACCATTGTGATCTATTCATAACGGTTTATCAATTTTTCGAAATCTGTAAGCGGTTTCATAAAAGAAATGTTCCGTAGATTAAGTATGTTTAGATTCTCCAAAAATTATCTGAATTTTATCTTCAATAGACAAAATATTTACTTGGTAGGCATTTTCCAATTTTGACATTATAACGATAGAACTTTTTTTAGAGATAAGATTTTCCTTTTTAATTGAATAAAATATGTATGGCGAATGTTCAGACTGAAGAAAATTAAATTATTTCCTTCAAAAATATTTTCAGACAATGAAATTTTTTTATTGAGTTTACGAGAAAATTTTTTAATTAGAGTATTTTTATGTTTTAGAATATTGTTATTGTTAAGAGTGTAACCAATAAAAGTATATTTTTTAATCGTGCAACTAGTGCTACACAAATTGCTTGAAAGGTTTAAATGCGTTCTGTCGAATTCGGCATTATCATATTTTCCACAAATTTCATCGTTGATGATATCTGCGTTTTTGAAATTATGATTTTTATCATGGTTACTAAATTTCTCGAGATGTTCTTGAGCATTAATATCTTCATGTTCAGTTGACTTTGCTGAATGTCTGGACAATTTTCAAGCTTTTTTAATCTTTTGATTTCAACATTTTTGAAATCATTTTATTTTCTCTTTTTTTTTCTCTAGTATTAATATCATACTCAATTTGTTGCATTTGATTTTCTTCATTAGCATTATTTTCATACTTTTTGCTTTTTTATTATGATAATTTTTCTTTCTTTGGTTTAGAACTTTTTATTGATTCTTATTATAATAATTTCTTTGTCGTGAGCGATTTCTATCAAGACATGTGTCAGTATCGAGTTTTCTATCTTTATTGAGACCATAATTGTGTCTATTTTTCTCACAAATTTTTTCTTTATTTTTTTGATAAAATTCACGATGCTGCAAGCAATTTTTTATACTTATTTTTTGATCAATGACATATTTAAAGTCACTGCCCTTTTCTAAATAATTCATTTAACTTTTATCATATTTTGAAAATTTTTTTCAACTTTTTCCTTTTTCTCTTCTATACTTTTTGGTTCATCAACAAAGTTACATGAATAAACATTTTTTATACTTTTTCTTGAATTCGACAACTTCAATGCTGACGCATATAATTGAATAGGGTTAGAATCAGGAATTATTGATTGATTACATACAGTTTCATTATTACTGAAACTTCGTTACAAGCAATGTTTTTTTTTTCAGGAAAGGAGATTAATATTTTATTTCGTAGAATATGAATTAGATATTGTCTCATTAGATTTTTGATAAAGTGTATATTCTCTAGATTTTTGTTGAAAAATAATGCAACGGCGAAAGCAATAGCAAACACACCGCAATCTGAACCATTGGATTGCTTCTGGACTTCAGGAAAAATTACTTTTTTTTTTTAATCGTAATTTGAAAACAAGGCATGTAAATAAATATTATGATAAGGTTGCATTAATTTCATCATAAAGATAATCAAAAATAAATATTTGTTGAGTGTCGTAAAATGAGCATGACCAATGTGAAATACCTTCAGCTTGGGAGCTGTATAAAATTTACACATGTTTTTCCGAAGTATTCGCCTATAATATTTGATCAGGTTGTTGCCATTGACAGACTGGTCAAGGTGTATATTGCGAATTAGTTTTCAGAATATAATGAAAATTTCCAATATGAGAGTCCTGTAACCATTCACCGTCTTTTATAACCCTGTGTAACCCGTTCATCTTCAGTTATGATGGAAACAATGAAAAAATTATCCATGACTTTCAAAGAGAATTTACAACTATCCAGTCTTGAATTTAAAGGGAAGAAAAAAATATCGAGACCGTGAATTGCATCAAATTTTCCCATAAAAAATTATCAGAAATAAATGAAACATATTTTTTACCTGTAATTAGATAGTCTTATTCTATTGTATTCAATTCAGCATCGAGTAATCGACATCTAGCTTTGACAGCTTCGTCAATATTGACATAAGTATTTACGTTTCCATAGAAACTTCAAAATTCAAAAAAAGATATCAACTGTTTTCGATAAATTCTGTTACGAAGTTCAGACGCTAATATGTACAATGTCAAGTTCAACTTTCGTAATTTTATTTGAAAACTGATACATTTTTCTAACATTTCAGGAGCATTTTATTTTATTCGTTTGTTTTCAAACAATTCATTGTATTTATCAATTTTTTTCTAGGTAATTTTGTTTAAAAAATTTTTTTTTAGCGTTTATCGTGAAATAGCCCTGCAAAATTATTAATTTTAGAAAACAGTGAACTCCTGGCATATCATTTTTTAATCACAATCTTAGCCTATCATTGCCGGAAGAATTTCTGAAAATTCGTCAACAAAATGAACTTAACTCTTTCGGGTATTTTCAAGATTAATTATGCACTCTAAATGATAATTTGAGAAGAATGAAATCGCCTAGGTTAGATTACTATTCCAGGCGATTTCGTCAATTTTTAAATTACGATTTAGGGTACACAATTGATATTGAAAATGCTTGCAGTAGCTGAGTTTATTTTTTTCAGTAATTTTCAGACATTGTTCCGGCAGAAATATGCCAAGATTGTAATTTAAAAATAATTCATCAAAGCCCAATATTTGCTAGAATCGATAACTTTTTCGCACTAAGCGCTATTGGACAACTTCATAAATAATATACTATCGTTAATTCAACATTGATTTTGACTTAATAAGCGAAAAATTCGTGAAAAACATTATAGACCAAACATACACCGGATCTGGTGTATGTTTGGTGTATATCTGATCACTAGGGAATACATGAAAATATGTTAAAATGATATTTCTGATAATTTTTGAAGAAATTGAAAATAAGTTTAATGAAGTTTCATTTAATTATCTACATACTTCTACATTTAAATTAGGGATCAATGTCGTACGAGGATTTTTTAAAAGAAATAGAAAAGTGGACCTGGTCTATAGATATCGGAGAATCATCAAAAAATTGGAATAAATCAGAAAAACGAATAGACGAGGAAAACAAAAATTAAAAAAAGAATGCGAGTGATAATAAAAAATTTAAAAAGAAAAAATAACAAACTACAAAAAAAGGCGGCAATGTAAATTTATTACAGGAAAATAAGTGAACTACACTCAGAGAAAAGCCTTTGACCGTGAAACGCGTTCCGTTTCACTTTGGGTATAGAAACGGACGCTTTACACCGAGAGAAATCGCCTCTGTTTGTGTCAACAAGAAAATATCTAGTTCAAAAATGCTTGTTGGGAACTAGATATTTTTCTGGTTGACACAAACAGAGGCGATTTCTCTCGGTGTATTACCGTGAGAGGAGAGGGATCGGGCTTGAGGAGAATCGACGAATGAAACGGTAACCGTTTTATTTTTAAACGCTTTTTTCACGAGGAAACGAAAGTATTCATTCACTGTGATACTTTTTTTTTCTTCGTGAAACGGCATTGCATTTCGAGGTTGAAACGGGTGAGGTAGAAACGGCGGCGCGTTTCATACAAAAACGGAAATTTCTCTGAGTGTATAAAAAAAAAAATGAAAATAATGAAAACTAAATAAAATTAAAAAAAAAATTTTTTTAGAAAAATTTCAAATGGATAAAAAATAAAAAAGCATAGGCGATTTCGAAAAATGTTTTTAATTCAAATGTAGGATGTTTAATAAAAGTTATAAAATACGAAGTTATAATAAAGTTTAGAGGTATTAAATGGTTTCATTTATGGTGATAAATATTAATGTTATTGATTTAAATATGTACCATTCAAAATAACGTTATTTTGTGATGTTGATGCTGAATTTCACCAAAAATTAAAAAAAAAAGTTTTACCAAAAAAAAAAATCTTTAAAAAGATCATCAAATGTCCCTTTCACTCCTAGAGTTGCCGTTACATAGCTATTTAAACCTAACCTAACCCAACCACTCTTCTGCAGAAAAGCACGAAGAAAG
Source organism: Platygaster orseoliae (assembly GCA_030522825.1). Lineage (NCBI taxonomy): Eukaryota > Metazoa > Arthropoda > Insecta > Hymenoptera > Platygastridae > Platygaster > Platygaster orseoliae. The sequence continues at coordinate 4,691 of JAPYZL010063019.1, read as the reverse complement.
ACGTAGTTCTACGTACAAAGTATTGGATATTCGAATATTCCTTCGGATATTTTGTAATATTGTGATATTTTTCGATTTTGTGATATTGTCATGTTATGAGACAATTTTTTTATAATATGATAATATATTGATTTATGTAGGACGAAAATTCTGTTAGACGAAAAATGACGAAAAAATTCAGTTTTCACCAATGGATTGTGAAGGCTGTAATAGATGAATTTTGACAAGTTTTTTTGATTTTTGTTCAGAAAGTAAGCCACTTTCAGATATATAAGAAATCTAAGGCTTACAGTCAAATAGAAAAGCAATATAAATAATTGAAAATCGATGTTTGTTGTCGCCAGAATAAGAAGAGTCTTATCTCAGAATAAGAAGGGTTTCGGTCCTTGGCGCGAGACACTACAGAGTCTCTTGAACAACAATGTGTATCATTGTTAGTCTTATATTTCACTTACCTTACACCGGGATGTTTGTTATCAGGACTTGAGATTTTTTTATCTTCTACCAAAGATCGGCTTAGGTACAACCACTGCCAAAGTTTTTTCAAAGTGTTGTTTTTTGCTAACTCTCCATTTTGTGACAAATCCACCTAGTTAACGAAATCACGTCAACGTCAACAAGCTTCAGAGTGTAATCTCCACATAAATGTAAATTCATTGATGCAATATTATAATAATATAATGAGTAGATCTACTAACGCTGTAAGTGTAACAATTACATTTTTTTTTTGAATGTTATTTTTCTAGTATACAAAAAAAATGTTAGGGTGTCGCAAAATCCCTGATCCAAAAGAAATCCAAAATTCCTTTTTAAATTTTGAGTCGAAAAGTCTTTCACCACTTTTGGCAAAACTCAAAATCAAAAAAGATATTCCAGTTTGAAATCTGAGAAATCTGATTGGTTGAAAAATTAAACTCGAATATCTTTTTTGATTTTGAGTTTTGCGGAAAGTGGCAGAGAACTTTTCGACTCAAAATAATATGAAGAAAATTTGTGAAGAGATTGGTCCGTATTTACATTCCCACTTATCGAGGGAGCGAATTGATTGTTTAAATTACAAACTTAAATAACTTTATTGATTTTGAGTTTTGTAAGAAGTGGTGAAGGACTTTTCGACTCAAAATTCTTGAAAGAATATTTTTTTTTTGGATTGGGGATTTCGGGACACCCTGTATAAATGGATAAAATATAAATGCAAAAAAAATACTATTTACGAGTAAACCGTATTCAGCAACAGCTCGACTTTTGGTCAAACTTGAAATATCACCCAGAGATTTATAAATCGGATCGTTGCTGTTTATGTATTTGAAACATTTGGAGGCATAATTCCATGAAATGACTGACCGCGTCGACCAATTCAAAGTTATTCTTTCGCTTATTGTGTAATCTATCATCTCTGTAACACATAAAAACGCTTTTTTGCTTCTTAAACATAAAAAACGAGCATTTTCAGTCATGTTTCGAGGGACACGAATGGCATATTAAAGCAAAGTACTTTATTAACCAATAAAAATTGGTTGAATTTCAAACTCGAATATCTTTTTTAATTTTGAGTTTTATACAAAATAGCAAAGGAAAAATTGTCTTGGAATTTCGTGAGAAATCTATGGTTTTAAGTTGATACGGTGACTACTGAACACCCTGTATATTATTGATATATATTCTAAATAATAAATGATTATTACCTTTTGATGAGATAGCCAAAAGTCTGTTGGCGTGAGTGGGATGCCAGGAAAAGCTCACGGGATTCGACCAAGGTGGCGGAGCCGCTGTTCTTTCAAATGCACTAGATTCGGGGTCTTCGCCCGAGCAACTTCCACAAAGCTGAATATCGTGCAAATGCAAAGAACCTAACACATGATACAAATACTTTATTTAACCAATCGTACTTTCTATGCTTCATAAAAAGTTGAAAAGTGGAATAACCCATATGTAAGAAATAATTTAGAACCTAGCAGATACAAAATGTCATTATCATTATACATTCAAAATTGCTTGCTTCAGATAGTGGTTGAGTTTGTATTTTCATAGTATATCAACAGTATTGAATAATGCAATTTCGCTAATCCGAGACGACATTCATTTTTTTTATAGGCAATGCATTAGGATTGTTTATGCCACATACCACTAAAAAACAGCTCGATAAATACACCATTGTGCATTCAAAATACTTATCACGGATTCAAATATGTGTGAATTGATAAATGGTCATCATCATGATGTTTTACCTGAATCTTTCTGCAGAGAGCCCAAAAGATTATGCCTCGTAGGACACCAAAGCACTTTCGTAACTTGCCGACTTTGTGGAAGTGTCAAAACTGGTTTTTCAAAACTTCGAGTGTCCCAAATTAATATTTGTTGCTCAATGTGAGAAACAAGGTAATTATCATTGTGCGGATTAACCATCAAATTGTAGACTGCTTTTGTCTGTGTTGTGTTGACCACTTTCACAGCATCTGCAATGAAAACAAAAAAAAAATGTTGGATATCAAAAATTTGCTCCATCTTCGAGATGAATAAAATCTTCTTCGAATAGCCAACATAGCATGAAAAAAAAGGCAAGAGCTTGGCACCTCGGAAATCGATAATTTTGATTTGCTTGTTATTGAGGCCAGCGGCTAAACATTTATAGTTTTTGCGAAACCAAGCGAGAGAATGGGTAGTTTCGGAGACACCGTATTCCGAGATTGGTCGAGCCTCAGCTTGATGAACTGTCCCCGTGTGATGGTGCATTCTTTCCGAGCTCGATGGATTTTTTGTCATATCCCATAATAATATGGAATGGTCATTTCGATGTTTGTCGAGCCCCACGGCTAACATATCTGAGTCCACCGGGTTCCATGACACGGCGTTGCATTGCCTCGCGTGTTTCGGAACTTAAAATAATCTTTTATTACTACTGTTGTCCACCTCCAATATTGTTATTAGCTCTCTTAATTCACTCATACATCCCTCGAGCTCTATTAGGGGCCGTTCATATATTACGTAACGCCCTGAGGGGGGGGGGGTTGAACGGTTTGTTACGAAGTGTTACTAGGGGGGAGGGGGGGAGGTACATTGACTGCGTTACGTAACGTCGAACAGATACTAAAAGAACTACCAATTGTTTAAATTTGTTAAATTTGTTACGTTATGGGGGGGAAAGGGGGGGGGGGTTAGTGAGGTTTGTTACGTTGTGTTACGACCAGGGGGGGAGGGGTCAAAAAAGGTCGAAAAATGCGTTACGTAATATGTGAACGGCCCCTTATGAACCATCCTTACACTAAAATTGTGCAAGTTATGTAAGATATAACAACATTTTTACGAAATTTCGTTGTTGATAATACAAATTTTGGCAACATTTGAGACTTTAAAATTATTTACTATCGACTGTAAAAAAAATCATGAAGATCAAACCTACACGGAGAAAAAAACTACCGCTGGTGAGACCACTGGAGTAGTTGTGATCAGAGGCGTAGGCAGAAAAAATTTTCGGTGGGTGTTTCTCGAAAAAATATATACATATATTTCTTTGACGATTTTATAATTTTTAATCCTCGAAGATGTATATGATATATGTAGAAGATGTAGAATGATGTAGAATGTAGATGTAGAAGATATCGTAGATATATGTAATTGCGAGAGTACGATTTTCCAATTTTTTTCAAGACAAAAGTTGTATATTTTTTCATGTTTATATTAAATGTAGTGGAATTCAAATTTTATGATTTTCAATAACCAAATTTAAGAATTTTTTTCTCATGCTTTTGGTGTTTTTTCACAACTTGACGGATTTTCTGATTTTATTTTGGATTTTTATACATCAACTTTGTAAAGATTTTTGAGAAAATCATAGTACACAGATTTAAAGTATTTATTGCTATAGTATTGTAAATTTCTAGTTGGCTATATTATTTATTACTTATCATTGTTAGCTATATTTATTATATGTATTGTTTCGAAAATCTTTCGCTATACATTATATATAGGGTAAGGTGGGGCAAATCCGACCGTGTCACAGTGGTCGAAATACCCAAAAAGTTGGCCAAAATATAAAAACTTATTTTTTTTGCGAAAATATTTATGACTTGGCGGTTTTTGGGGTCGCTGATTCCAAATTTTAACTCAGATTTTCCGAAAACAAAATGGCGGACACTTTTCAAAAATATTATTTAGATTTGCATGAAACTTGGTACAAGTACGTTTTTTGGGTCGTTGAGTTCAAATTTGAAGTCAGCTATCCTAAAAACAAAATGGCGGAAAACGTAAAAAATTTTCATCAGATTCGCATGAAACTTGGTACAAATAGTTTTTTGAGGTCGCTGAGTTCGAATTTGAAGTCATATGCAAATACTTGAAAATTTTCCAAAAACAAAATGAAAATAAATACAGGATTGTCTATTTAGATTGGTAAATAAGTATAATATACTGTTTAGCAACATCGTAGTATTTATTTCTCACAAAGTCAGATTGCCGTTGTGTCCATTCCTAATCTACGTAAATAAAATTTTGTACAATTTGAAAAATTTTCTTGTCGCGAATCACAATACCCGGTTTTATTCACTGTCCGATGAATTATAAAATGGGGCTTCGATTTCAGCAAATAATTCAATCGCTTCTCGATCGAACGACTTGGAGTTTCTTTTTGGAAGTTCACGTAAACTTGTTATTTTGGGGTCTGACGTAATCAAAAGCCTGTTGAAAACATCTTC
>JAPYZL010063004.1:0-18691 GCA_030522825.1 Platygaster orseoliae | reverse complement strand
CCTCAAAAACACCATTGTCCCCAAACACAACTATTCATAAAAAGAATCTTTTCTTTAATGGTGCATTTGAGGACTTAAGTCCTCAAACGCGCCATTACATAGATACGCTTTTGGAGACCGTCCCCAAATGCACCAAATGTCCTTAAATGCAACGTTACATATAACTTTCGGTCCTTATAGGCGCCATCACATATATATAATATTTATATAATATTTATATACATATAAATAATATATTATATATATTATTATCATGTATATAATAATTATTTGTATTATATTATATTATTATTTTATTTTTAATTTATTATTATAAATTATTATTATTTATATTATAATATTATATTATTATATATATAATATATATAAGAATTACCTATAATTCTATTCATAAGATATTTATTATAGTAATAATATAATAATTTTTTATGATTAATAATATTAATTATGTATTTATATATATTAATAAAAATTTATTTTTGTAACATTTTCTTGTTGAGCGACATTTTCCGATCTTGTGTCACTTTCTGATTTCATAAATTTATTAATATTTGTCATCCATACAGATTTTTCAATTCTTATGTCACTAAAGTTCCAAACACTTACAAATAAACGAAAAAATAAAAAAAAAATGTTCTATCATTCCTAGTAATGGAATAAATTAAAAAATATTAATATTTACAAATATTATTTACCCTTCCTCATTACTTTCAATTTTAATCATGGGTGAAAATAAGAAATAAATTTTTTTCGTTTTTATTTATTTCATAAACGTTTGGAACTTCAGGCATATAAATTTTCAAAATTTCCCGATGTCGAAAAACGTTTTGATTTTATACGATTTTGAACCTTTTAGGCTCTTCGTGATTTTGTGACAGTTTTGAAAACTTTTAATTCTTCATCGGAGGAATTCTGAATCTTGAAAGTGAATTTCCCAAAATCATACAATTATTCAAACTTTTTTTTTACCATGACAATAGAGAATACTGCTAGGAAGTTATTTCCAAGAAATTATAAAATTATTCACGTTGCAAATCAAGAAATTACAATTTTATGATGTTAATTCTACTATTCTCAAATTTTTGATATTTTTAAAAAAATTGATAATTACTTCAAATTTTTTATTCCAATTTATGTTTAAATGAAAAATCTTATCTCAGATTGCACTATTGAAATTTGTGTTGACCAAATAAAATGCGAATTATTTAAATTTTAATGATTTCAACGGTATATGTATGGAATTCTGAACTAAATCATAAGAATATACAAATAAAAATTGAATTTCTTCCACGAGAAAATTTCATTTTTCCCATGCATCCGTGAAAAAGGCCACTTTACTTCTATGGAATGCGGGAACAAAAACCTCTTTTTGGGTACTAGGAAATCAGCAGGAATTATCAACAAAAACCCTGGGAAATATTCATTAATCACGGATCAGGCAGCTTTCCTCCCTGTGATCCGGGATTTTATTGATAACTCCCGCTGATTTCCGAGTACTCCAAAAAAAGGATTTCGTTCCTGAGTTCCATAAAAATGAAGTAGCCACTTTTACACATGCATGGGAAAAATATTGTATGCTACACGAGACAAAAAGGATTATTCCAACTCGTGCAATTGCGCACTCGCTCCGCTCGTTCCCAAACTTTGCACTCTTTGGAATCATCCTTTTTCTCCCTTGTAGCATAAATATCTATTTCCAATTACAACGAATCGACCTCTTTTAAACTTCTGTCGCAAACACCGTGATAATATAACTTAAATAATAGAGAATTCATATCTGCTCTCCAAAACCATTCGCGTTGATGTAATATAATTTCGCTTTTATACAACTTCGTTAAATGTTTGACTTTAGAAACAGCAGAAGCGTCCAGCGAAGTCAAGGAAGTTACAAGCCCATTTATTCGTCATGTCATCCTCTTAATATCTCCAGCGAATCGTTTACAAACTTTGCGCTCACTTCGCGAGTTTCGCTTACTGTACGTGGCAGGTGCGCTCTTCCGTTCAAAGTTATTAATAATATTGGCCGGAAAAATAAAACAAAGTTTTATTTGTTTCACCAAGTTTTTGAAACCTTCAAGTTGTATTGCCTGTTTTTCTCTCATGAACTTTCCAGTGAAATTAAGTGGAATATTGCAGGTAATTTAGGGTTTGTGAATTTTCTACTTTAGATGCTTCCTTGAAATATCAGCGAAACTATGCATTTTTCAGTAGCTATTAAAAATCATGATTTTACTTAATGAATTATTTCTGGGTTAAAAGGAATTCCAAGTTTAAGTTATAGTTTTCATTTGAAAAATATTTTAATGAAGATATTAGCCAAATGTAATTGATAATTGAATTAAATAAATAGTCAATCTGTGGAATATTTTCGTAATGCATCAACCAGAAGTATAGATCAAGAACAAGTATTCGAGTATTACATATAAATTAATTTATGTAATTATGTGAAAATTATTCAATTGACTTTTAAATTAATCAATTTTTGGTTCATCAAACCTTAGGAACAAATATTCCTGTTTTTAGGAAACAGAGTGTTTTATTACACCAACGAACAACATGACCAGAGGCGCCGGAACCAAATTTTTTTGGGGGGGGGGGCATAAACTTTGTTTATATATATACAATTCGATTATTCATTATTGTTTTAACTTTATCACTCTATTTTACTGCAGCATACTGTTGAATAATTACACGAATATAAAAATGACAATAATACTTAGATCGAAATTTATGTTGAAAGTTCAATAATTATTAAAAAATTATTATAATTTCATATATTAGTTTATTCATAATAATTTAAAATCGATTAAAATTCAATCGATCGACTAATTTCTTCAATATCCCTAAATTTTACTCAAAATCCTCACTGAAAATTTCAACTCGAGAAGATTTCAAAAATTTCATTAGGGCCTTTTACAAATTTTTAAAATCTTATATGTCGCTTTTATAAGATTTGAAAAAACTCAGAAGAAATTCCAGAGTCTTTTAGGTTTTTTGAAAACCTACAAGCGCAAGTTACAAAATTTTCGATAACTTATATAGCTTACTCTTGAGATTTCAGAAAACATGGAAGAATTTAATTTGTTGCCTCATAAGAACGTAATGAATTTCAAAAGAAATTTCGCAAATATTATAAAGTTTTTTGGAATCTTATAAGATCTAGAATAACGAGGAAAACTGCGTAAAATTTAAATTTTACTTCACTTGAAAAGAAAGTAAAAATTATATACTAACAATGTTATACGATTCAAAAATATTTACACTTTAGGAGAATAAAAAAATTCAGTCTACAGCAGTTTTTTTTATATGACCATTGATTGTGTTTTGCAAAATGTTTTGATGTTTTAAAATTTCGAAAAACTGTGAAAAATGTTTTTTATTGTTTATCTTCTATTTTATGATAAAATTATACACAAAAACACCATAATTGATTAGACGAGTTCATGATCAAATTACATCTTTTAAATTAAAATTGAAAATGGCTACTATATTTTTCATAAAAAATTAAATATTCGCGAGCTCCGACATGCTTAAAAATTTTATCAGTCTACTGTACATATCAAACTCGTTACTCTTAAATAAGTTCTGAGAATTCTGAGAAAAACTTAAATATTAAAAAAATAAAAAATTTTAAAGCATTTTTTTCGTTTGTTACATTTTGTAGTTTAAAAACATTTGGCAATTTTTTTGAAACCCATACATGAATCATACTTAAACTAAACACACAAAAATTGAAATTTATGTGATTGAAGTATATCTAAAGCTTTTCGAAATCATATGCAAAAATACAAAGTTTCTTTGATGACTATTGAAATTTTCTTAACTGCTGAGCTTTTTCGAAATTCGATCAGTTTTCTGAAAATGCCAGGCAATGATTTTTTTCCTGAATTTCAAAAATTTTGTCGCAAAAATGCTCAACTTTTTCAGTATGTTTTATAACGACCATTTTTTGAATTTTTCATCATTTTTTTATAGAGCTAACCTTGAATAATTTTCGAACGTACTTTTTCAAGAGAATGACATAATTCAAAATTTAATTTTCGACGTTAACAATAATTATTGGGGAGGGGGGGGGGAAGCATTGCTTGACCCCCAAAGAAAATTTAGGGCAGTTGACCCTTCTGCCCCCCCCCCCCATTCCAGCGCCACTGAACATGACTAAACTAAAAATTATTGATAAGGTGGTTTTATGAATTTCTCCAGTTATTTCTACCTAATTGATTTTATTCATTTCGTATCTACATTAAAGATTTATTTAGTTCGGTCATACGTTTTATTCAATAATTTGACATCAAACTCAAAGCGCGTCGAAATCTCTACTGTTTGATATGTATGTTCCGTTTCGCGTTCGTCTCTAACTAGCGTACCAGAAATTAATGTCAATACCCTGCAGAAAAGCAAACACGAGTCTAAATGTTATGATAAGATTTTCGTTTTCTCTGCGCATACGTGCATTGATTATGCATGTTTCACCAATTACCGTTTCCCAAGTACGAACAAAAATTGGCGAACGAAGAAAACCCGAGAGGCGACTTTTCCTCTGGATTCGGGTGTGGCAATGAAATATTCTACTGTATGATCTCTGTAAAACTGTTGTTATAAAATCACTGTAAATTGTTTCCCGCAAACTGATTTCATATTGGAAATAAAGTCGATACGGGAAGCGATTAAAGTAAGGATTTCGATGGAAGTGAATGAGAGAAACGTGCGTTTCCCTGTACGAGTGAAATCTTTTCAAGCTACTGTCAAATCCATGCGCAATTACACGTGACGCTCAAACAAAGTTCGGGCATTGACAAAGTTTCCATGCGATGCGCGTAGTAAATGGAGCCGACTCCCCTGCACGATTTCGAGTTGCTACCCTAACGACAGAAACAGCCAAGTGACACATAATAACTCTAACACGTGACGCTCAAGAATGGAGATGGGGAGGTTTCGGGAGAACAGATAAGAAGGAAAATGCGAGTCGAGGAGGTTAAAAATGCACGGGTTTTCCATGGGTTTTATGCTTGATTTGGGGTCTTGGTAAGTGATGTGCGTCGTTTCGGTGGAAAAATGGCGGAAGGTCAAATTTTACTGGAATCGATAGCTAGAACCCTCTACATTGTGGTACAGAAACGGAATGGCGACTTGCTTTATTCATGATTTATCAATTGTATTTACAATCAGGTATTACATTCTGGTTTGCACCTAGCTATTTCGCTTCAATCAAACAGTCCTGAATTCGTCCATCACAATATCAATTCCTTAGTTCAGTGCTGGATTCATAAGCAGAAAGTAGACGCCCGAAAACCGCTCGTTATCAAGGCAACTTATAAATATTGCTCCGATCATATAATCAACTGACACTATTATATTCTTTGCGAGTTAAGGGGCCCTAGTAGCCACATGGTAGACCTCCACTCTAACATCGAGATGCGGCGCGAAAATTCAAATGCGACGGAAAAACGTAGAATGACGCAGGCATCTGCGCGAGAAATCGGAAAGCCAGTGCTTGGGAAAAAAAGAAACGTACAACAGCTTTGTAAAAAATTGTTTGGTTGAACTTGATTTTAATAAGAAAGAAAATAAAATAAAAATAATATGATAATTAATAAAAAATGAATGAAATATTCGAGTTTTTTAATAGTTCATGCTTTTTTCCTTTTTTTTTCGGAATCCATATATAAAAAAGAGAAGAAACTGCTCTGAGAATTTGCATTGTGTAACTCACAGGAAAATCTCCAGAAAATCGGACCCCGAGATTCAAGAGCCTGAAAAGATTTGAAATTTTCTCCTACAGAATCCGTAAGATATCCTGCTTTGTAAACTTGAATAGATGGATGATAGGATTCGGAGTCACTCGATCGTTGCAAAGTATTAGACCTATACGCGCTTGACGTATTGAAAATATTGGGTGAAATATTTCGCCAGCAAGATCCCAATAATCTGGAAGAAACGAGGGAGAACGAGAGTATGAAGCGTTGGAAATGACGCGAAAATCCAGGAAACTATGAAACCCGACACGTGGTTGTGTGGTGAAAATGAAAGTCAGCAACAAAAGGCTCGATAAAAGACGACGCATGCACGGAACCTCTTCTATTGCTTCGTTTAGGATCATCCAGATTAAAGGAGCCAGCTCGGATATTTTTCTGTGTCCTTTTCAGAAAACACGGATGGATGGGTTCTTTAGCGAGTTCTTTGTGGTGAAGAGGGTTCTAGGATTCTAACGGACGTAAACTGAAAAAGAAAAAAATTCTGAATTTTTTTGCAAATATAATATCCATTAATATTTTTATATTTTCCGAATTATATAACTATTTTACTTAAACTTATAGTTAAAAGTACCCTTTATTCTGAATTCTTACATTCTTTGACAAATATAAATAGAATAGTCACTTAAATAAATTACGATGCTTATGGAAAACTAATTTTAAAGTAATCTACAAAATTAATAAACAAGTAAATCGTACATAATAACGTGAATAATCTAAACATAAATAAAACGGTAAACGAAACAAAATTGACTAAATAGAAAACATCAATGTAAATAGATAAAAACATCAAAAACAGAAAAATTCGAAATCCAGGAATCTTTAATTATAGAAAACTATATAAAACTAAAAAATCATGAAAATTCTACAAAATTCAAAAAGTGAAAAGAATTTTGAAGTACTGGGATCGTACGTATGTAACACAAAAAACTATCGGATTTTATTGATTTCGAAATAAAATATAAAAATATTTATATCTATCAACAGTGTGAAAATCTGTAAAATTCCAAGAATTAAACGAAATGTAAAAATGTTCAAAAACACGAAAAACATTAAAAAAACGAACAATCTTTGAAGTGCATAAACACTATGTTGATATAAATAGAAATTGATGAAACTTTGAATCCTCAGGTATTAAATTAGAAATTTGAATAGAAATCTATACAAAAATACCGAAACTATCTTTAAATCATAATTTTATTCAAAAAATTGGAAAAATCATTTCAGTGCCGGAAACGTCAGTTGGAAAAATTAATAAGAAAAATATATAAAAACTATATATGTAACTTTGAATTTAAGAGCATCTCGTTTATTTAAACCTTGAAAACAATCTATAAAAATACAAAAAATTCGTAAAAATACAAAGAGCCCATAAAAAAACAAGTGAATCGAACAAAATTTTTGAAATACTGAAAAATGCTATGTATACTGAAAAAAAAATCAATATCGAAATGTATAACTAAAGATATCACTTTTCTAAACAATGGAAAATAATCATTTCAATTTTTGTAACAATAAACCCTAGAGAACGAATAAAGAAGAAATAAATTTTCAAAACAATTTATAAAAATACCAAAAATTTGTGAAAATATTAAGAACCTACAAAAATGCAAGAAAATCAAAGAAAATTGTCAAACACTGTAAAATGCTACGTATGTTGAAAAAAAATTAATAATAAAATATATAACTAAAGATATCACTTTTCTAAATAATGAAAACTGATTATTCCATTTTTGGAACAATAAATCCCAGAGAATAAATGAACAATAAATAAATCTTTTAAGCAATCCATCTCGCGATCTATGAAAATACAAAGAATTTGTGAAAATATTATAATAAGAACTTATTGAATACGAGAGAATCAAACAAAATTTTTCAAATACCAAAAAATGCTACGTATGCTGATAAAAAAATCACTACCAAATTCTATAGCTCTAATTAATTAAATATAATTATTTAATTTAAAAAAATAAAATAATTCAATTCAATCTATTAATTTCATTATAAATAATAATATTAAAACAAAATCTATAACTTTATTTTCTAAAGTCTTCTCTGAAAACCCAAAGAAAGTACATGCAATATTTAAAATGTTTTCGAATAATTGTGTTTCTACCAAAAATTTCCTGGTTTTTCCTTAAATGTTACGAAGTTCAAGTTTGAGACATTTCAATTGAAATTTCAAAGGCAGGAAAATATTTCGTCCACAATTCCCTATTTTCTTAATGCGTTGAAATTAAAAATAAGAAATTTTTTATGACTTATCAGCAAGGTAGTGAGATTGCGTTAATATCAAAATTCAGATTTTGAATGATGAAGAAATTTTTAATCTAAATAATAAACTGTTGATGTTATACCGATGAATTTTAAATACTGACAACAACAAAAAATGAAAAAAATTTGCAAATACTAAAAAATGCTACGCAAGCTGAAAAAAAAATCTATGACTTTAATTAATCAAATATAATTAAATAATCTTATAAAAAATGAAAGAAAATGATAAAATAATTGAATTATCTCTCTATAAATAAAAAAACTTTATCCCGCTGATTCAGTCAATACTAATACTATCTCTCTATATAAGAATACTAATACTAATACTAATACTAATACTAATACTAATACTAATACTAATACTAATACTAATACTAATACTAATACTAATACTAACACTAACACTAACACTAACACCAACACTAATACTAATACTAATAATAACACTAACACTAATACTAATTATAATACTTGTATCTAAAAATTTAATTTTTAATAATAATAAAACAAAATGTATAATTTTTTTCCCAAACTTTTCTTCAAAAACCCAAGGAAAGTACATGTAATGTTTTACATGTTTTCGAACAGCTGTGTTTCTACAGAAAATTTCCTAGTTTTTTTCCTTACATGTAACGAGATTCAAATTTGAGAAATTTCAATTGAAAATTCAAAGGCAGGAAAATATTTCTTCCTAAAATTCCCTATTTCTCCAGCAATTTTTTCTGGCATGTCAGCAAGTTAGTAAGATTTCGTTAATATTGAAAATTAGATTTTGAATGATTCAGAAATTTTTAATCTAAGATATCAATTTTCTACACAATGGAAAATGATGATTTTAATTTTTATATTAACAATAAATCCCAGAGAATAAATAAATAAGAAATGAACTTTTAAAGCAGTCCATAAAAATACAAAAAATTTGTGAAAATACTAAAGGCCTTTAAAAATACGAGAGAATCAAACAACATTTTTAACACACCAAAAAACCCTACGTATGCTGAAAAAAAATTACTGCCGAAATTTCTAACTTTAATTCCTTTTTTTCCAAAGTTTTAATCAAAAAACTCAATGAATATACATGAAATATTATAAGTGTTTTTGAATAATTGTGTTTCTACCGAAAATTTCCTGGTTTTTCCTTAAATGTTACGAGTTTCAAATTTGAGACATTTCAATTGAAAATTCAAAGGCAGGTAAATATTTCGTCCTAAAATTCCCTATTTCTTCAGCAATTTTTTCTGGCATGTCAGCAAGTTAGTAAGATTTCGTTAATATCAAAATTTAGATTTTGAATGATTCAGAAATTTTTAATCTAAGATATGACTTTTGAAAAAAATGGAAAATAATCATTTCAATTTTTGTAAGAATAAACCCCAGAAAATAAATAAATAAGAAAAAATTTGTTAAGCAATCCATAAAAATACAAAAACTTTGTGAAAATACTAAGAACCTATAGAAATACAATAAAATCAAACAAAATTTTTTAAATACAGACTAAAAAATGCTACGTACGCTAAAAAAAATCACTATTAAGATCTATAACTTTATTTCCTTTTTTTTTCCAAAGTTTTTTTTAAAACCCAAGAAAAACACGTGAAATATTTAAAATTTTTTCGAATAGTTGTGTTTGTACCAAAAATTTCCTGGTTGTCCTTAAATTCCCTATTTTCTTGATGCGTTGAAATTAGAAATCAGAAATTTTTCTGGCATGTCAGCAAGGTAGTCAGATTTCGTTAAAATCAAAAATTTAGATTTGTAATGATTCAGAAATTTTTAATCCAAACAATAAACTGTTGATATTATAAATAGTTGAATTCCATCCGTATCAAATCTTCAAAAACAATTTACGATGAGAACCAAAGACGTTCGGATCTAACCTGAACGGGCTATTTACGATACAGCATAAACGTGACTGTGATTACTTGCGCTGAATCGCCAGATAAGCAATAACTGGCTCCTGAACGGTAGTTCCGATCATAAATAGCTCGGAATGCTTATCGATAGATAATGTCGGATATTAGCCTTCATCTTGCTTTGAACCGTGGCACAATGTGACCAAAGTATGTCAAAGCCCGTCAAGGAACACGCGGGGTACCTTGCAATTCCTTGACAATGGGCAATGATGCGTAAATCGCTATTCCTACGCGAGGTCAGGAGGCGTGACGAAGAGAGATCGATCAGTACGAGTCGAATCAATCTCCCAAGTGCAACTTTAACCTGCGTGGACGTTTGCACTTTACGAGAAAGAATGATATCGAAATTATTCGCGACTGAAAAACACTTTTGACCCAGTGATATTTCATGGGATTCGATACAAGTTTTTTTCTAAAAGTTCTACGAAGTAGTTATATAATATAGAAGCCAAATAATGCATAAAAAGTTTCACGTACTTGTATAACACTTTTTTCCCATAAATTTAAATATCAAAAATGAAATAATAACAATTTAAAAAAATGCAAGCATGGAAATCAAATATTGTCTCCATTACATTCATTTCTCTGAGTAGCATTTCATCAAAAGTGAAACATCTTACTAATACAGAGATTGCCCGCACTCGATTCAAACTTCTCTAATGAGAGAGAATCGTAGAAGTGGAAAGCAAGTCGTTTGAGGAAGCTGAATCTTGCCAAAACAACAAATCAAGCGTCGATTATTCGGGTGCCATTGAGAGCAGTTCGAAACCAACATTTGAGCAAATGAACTTTCGACCAGCAGCGCCGCTCATCGTTTGTCAAATTTCAGGGGCTTCGCTCCAACTACCGCTTTCCCTACCAACTCTAAGAGTTTGTCTTGTGAACGAGCAAGTTGGAGAAAAGACAAATAGCTAAACTGCACCGTTAAAATCATAATATAGCAGGAAAATCGTTACGCTTTGAAAGACGTGCTATAAATGCATTTTTGCCAGGATGATATATGTCGAGACTAATTATGAAAGTCAGACATTGAGAATGTAACTTGTGTTTCTGTTCGAAAATTGTGATAGGAAGATTTATGGAATGAGGTTCCAAGTTATGCTGTTTGAGTCACTTTGACTTTGGGAAAATTTCGGACGTTTATGAATTGCGAATATGAATGATTTATAGTAAACAGTAAAATCATTTATACTCTTTTTTCTATCCAAGTTTCATGAATATTTACAGAATTTTTAAAAATTTGTAAAAATCCATCTTAAATACACCAAAAGTCGTTTGATTAAATCCAAAAACTCGGTTTATTCCCACTTTTCCAGATACCTCAGACTTGATATTCATTAAAAAGCGTTTTCTTTTCTTCGCGAATTTCCCCAACATTATAAATTGAAATGTAATTACAGACGTGCAATATTCAGCGAGTTTCCATCTGCATTTCTAAGTTTGTGATCGTTTATAAAGCAAAGAAAGGAGTTGAAAAATTGCAAATTAAAGTGGATTGTTTGAAAGAAAACACTTCAGCGAATTATCGGAGGAAAAGCGAACTAAAAGAAGGCGGTTTTACGAAGATTGTGGGCGAGCTGTACAATCGGGTAAATCGTTTAGCAGAAAATGCAATCATGGGTCAGTGTTCTAGTAGAAGGTTTTCAGGAGGCGAGGTGGTTTTTCGTCAGAGTATTTTCCGTATCTTGATTCTCCCTTTTGCGAACGCTTCTCCTCGAATTCATACACTGATCATTTGAACGTGAAATTGAACTTGAGACTCGTACGTATAACCAAATTGAGGTATGAGAATGGTCCTCAATATTTTGGGTTTTAAGGTAAAAAATTGTCATAAATTTTATAACGTTGACAAATCACACGAAAATTTATTTCTGAGATTAACCATAAATAATGTAAAACTTTGAAAAAATAAATTCGATGAATCCCCTAACAAGAAATTTTTTTAACATGTTTATACCCTCATAATTTTGATTCTTATGAAAAATAGCTGAATTCTTATAAAAATCAGAAATTTTTTATAAGAATTCTATTTCTTATAACATGACCTTATAATAAAAAAAAAAAAATTTTTAACCAGAGACACTTTCATAAGGAATTTCGAATTTTTGATAAGAAAATGTTTAGGACAAGCATATTTCTCATCAACTGGAGTTTTCATGAAACAAATTTGGTATGAAAACTTCTGCAAGATATAAAATTTAGAAAAAATGTTTTTATTTCAAAAATATTTAAAGTTCTACCTTTTTTTAAAATGACGAATTTCATCGTTGAATTCGAAGATTTCATGAATTTTTTTGTCGACGTTTTTTAGGGGATTCGCTGAATTAACTATTTTAAAATATTCAATCATCGAAGGCTTATCTCAGAAAAAAAATTCTCGTGTGATTTTTCAACATTGTAAACTTTTTAAACATAATTGAAAAAATATTTGTTCGATGTGTCTGATGATAGTGACGAAGAAAAAAATGGGTTTGGTGAACAGCAAAAAACAAGTACATGAAAATGCATCAATTCACAAACTTGTTTTTATTATTTTTCTTATTATTTTTTTTTTTAATGAATTTATTTCATTTTATTCATTTTATTTATTTTATTCGTTTCATTTATTTAATTGATTTTTTATTAATAAATATTTTTTTAGTTATTTATTTTTGAGGAATTTATTAGCGTTTACAAAATTTTAAATATTTATTGGGATTTTTAGGAATGTTGATTATCTTCAGACAATGGCATGTTTTTTCATTTTTAAAAATCTTGCAAATGTTATTAGGTTTCTGTAGTCATATACGAAATTTTCAAAAATGTTCCAGGATGTAGAAAATTTATACAAATTTGCTAGAAATCTACGCATTTTTTTATTTCTAAAAATTTGAACAATTTTCAAAAGTTGTAACGTTACTTGCTTTTTCAATATTTTCAAAATTTCAAACACAGTATTTCACATCAGAAATTTTCTAGATTAAAAAAAAGTTATTTAAATAATTCTTAAACTTTTTTGAATTTTTCATAATTATTTGATATTTCTTGAGCTTACCACATTTTTTCCAAAATAACTCATTATTCTGCTTTTTTCTGAAAAATATGATAATAAATCCAATCAAAAAAAATAATTAACATTACCTGAAATAATTCTACTCAATTTTCGAAATTTCTAGAAAAATTGACAGTTCATAAAATTATCGATGTTTTTGTATTTTATAACGATTCGAAAAACTTGAAAAAAGAACGAAGAATTGTGAAACTTACTTAATATTCTTAAAATTTTCTAGTTCAGTAAAATAAAACTTAATTTTCAGAACTTTTTTTGAAAATAAAAATTATCATGCACATTTTGAAGAAATATAATATTGAACTCTATCTACAAATTGCAAAAAATTTTTTCGAAATCCTATACAAATATTTCGAATTTTTCTCAATCATCAATAATCTTTCAAATTTCTGAACTTTAGATTTCTTGTGAAAATGATTCACAGCTTTTAAGACTCAATGAAAATCAGTTCAACTTTTTACAATTGATCACAGTTTCTCTATAAAAATAATACTGTTCAAGTTTTTATTAGCCAATAAATATTTTTTTTTCTGCACATGAAACAATTACAACAAAAAACACAATTCGCAAATTTCAAACAAAATACACATAAACTCTTCAAAATTCTTCCACTCCATAAAAATCTATCTAACTTACTACGATTTTCCCCACCTTTGTAATACCTCTTAACTTTCTCCTATTTTCACTAAAAAATGAAAAAAATTAACAGACATATTTTTAGAAATTACATTAATAACCCTTCTTTTTACTTCCTTGAATCCTAATTACTACTCACCAAAAAAAAAAAACACACATTTCGCTACCTCTGTCCAGAGATAACAGATCATGATAACCAAAATCATGAAGAAGTCTCGCAAAAGCGTTTTTACACGACTTCTCCTATTGAAATAAGTATAATCGTGAAAAGTCCAAGCAATCGCTTTTAACGAGAAGAAAAGTTTGGCTTTAATTATCATTGCTATCGTCTCAGCTCAAAGTGTCACTTGCAAGATAACGACGAAATTTCCAAAAGCTCTTCAAACGCTGCAAAAACGACTACGAGTTGGGAAGATCATGTTATTTTATTACCTGACGTGTAATTAGATTTTTAGCTAATTTTTAAACTCTGAAAAATAAAACAATATCTGAAGCGTTATTATTTTTTGATCTATACTTGAACCAATCATGTTACAAGTATTATCCAAAGCTCATAATTTCCCAAACTTCCTTGTTCTATTCGATTAATGACTCGATCAACTTTTTGTTTCAGGTAAGTCCATAATAAATTAAGTGGAACCGAAAGCACCCCAGAAAACGACCAAACCTACTGAGACTCAACATCCACCATGTCAGTTCTAATCAGATTAGAGCTCACGATGCCTTGGTACTGAAAGTATAATAGTTCGTCTGCAGATGTAGGTGTATTTCTATGCATCATCCCTCGCGGCAAACTTATATACGTAATATTCCATTATCCTCGTAAGAGATGACAGAAGGGTGAGTGTTCGAAAGAGCAAGGGCGGGAACGAAAAGGGGAGCAGGAGATCCAACAGATCTAAGAAAAATAAAAGAGGGAGCCAAACGAGACTAATGACCCAGTCATCGTGGATCCTCGTATTGTTCATAGTATCTGGAATCATCGCATTCGTCATCATTATGTCCAAATAATCCTAACGAGTTTGAGGACTTTGATACAACATATTGACGTTACGTTGAATGACGTTGTAGATTAGGGTGCAAGTTGAAAAGGGTTGGGTGGAATTTGGGTGAAGGAGAGTACTTGATCGGTTTGGAATGATTCAATGATAAATCTCGAGTTGAAATTTCATCTTGAATTTTAAGATCTTTTACAGTCAGTATTCGCAATTTGCAGGTGAAAACGTGGAAAAACATTCATGTCGACTTTTTTCGCCTTCGAAGTTGCAAACTGATGTGAAATGCGTTTTTTGTATTTCATCTTCAAATCAGATTCTCTAATTTTGTTATGTATTTGATGTAAACCTTAATAAATGTTTGAAGCGTCATTTCAAAACGAGTTTGAGTTGAATGCTTATGACTTTTTTTCATAATTTTATTTATGAGTAATTATGATCTTCAATTAGTTGAATCTATACCCCTAATTTCTTTATATGTATTTATTCCTCAGTTTTTTCATTTCTTTTACCATGCAGTAACTTTAATAAAAAAAATTTTCATCTGCATATTTATGAATGAAAAACACTTATCATAATTCAAATGATAAGAAAAAGAATCATCATTTTTTAAACTAATTTATAGAAATACAGTTCATTAAATATTTTGTTACAAAATTTAAAAAATTTATGAATCTAAAATATCAGACTCCAACATTTTTCTGATCTTGGAATTTAACATTTATCATTCATTGCATAACTATTGCTCTATTATTTATTGGATGTCTTTTTTACTTTGATTTTGTAGATAATTCGAATAAAAAGACCGCGAATAAAAATTATTAACTTTAAGGTTAGATTTTTTTTCAAATATATGATGAAAAAGCAATAAAATTAACTATTAAAATAACAGAAAACTTTGTTTTTCAGATAGCCTATGTTTTCTTTAACGCAGGGAGCATTCAAGAAATCTGTTTCAAATTCCAGAATATTTTTCATAGTTGGATCAAATAACAACAAAATTATCACAAACTAAATTTCATTATGTACTTAGAGTCCAAAAATTAAAAATCAGGGAAATACAGCATTTTTTAATCTGATACAGATATTTTTGGATAAACTGATTACCGAAGAAAATTTTGGTACTTTCGAAGAAAAAATATTGAGATGAGAAATTTGAAAGTAACATTACTATTTTTACGATAACTTAAGGTGTTATTTCAAAAACTTGAACTTTTGCCTGTCGCATTTTTTCTTTTTTTTTTTTTTTTTTTTTTTTTTTTTTTTTTTTTTTTTTTTTTTTTTTTTTTTTTTTTTTGTTCTAATGTAGGGGAGACTGAGGCAAAATGCGCAGTTTTTTAAATTATTAAATTTTTGAGGCAGCATAAGGGTTGAGAGGATCTGCAAATGGCAGTATATTGTAGCCCACATAAGTGGCTACAATTTAGCCTCAGGCAACTTTAGTTCTAGTTAAATCTTAGGCCTCATATATTTATTTAAAAAAAAAACGATTTTCTGCGCATTTTGCCCCACGCTGGGGTAAAATGCGCAACCGGTGGGGCAAAATGCGCAATTAGAGAAATATGGGGTTTTCACGTGATTGATTGCTGAAAAATTGTGGAAAACACAAAATAAATGATTTCGTAAACAATGTCAATAAAAATTTTTTAGTTAAGAACAAAATTTGATTCTAAAAATTTTTATTTGTTAGATCAAAAATTCTGTAAGTAACGATCGAGTGTTCGTCGGGCAACAGAAAAGCGTTTCGACGCGCAATTCGCAGACATTCTCTCGCGGACAGCCTTGCACGCTTCAAATAATTTCCACCATCAATACGCTCTGTTTTGCGAACATGAACGCGAACCAAGATGAAAAAAATGCTAAAAAAACAAAACAAAAAAATTTAGAGAATGTATGTTATTTCACAAAAATTAAAAAAAAGGTCATCAAACTTTGAAATTTTATTTCAAAAAGAAAGGTGTTGAGTGTTGAGGTGGTGTGTTCAAAAGTGACAAAACACCTTTTTTTGCTTATCACCCTCATCATATTTTTAAAGAAAACGTTTTGGGGCCCCGGGGCACTGCCCCGACTTCGATACGACCCTGGGTGTAGAAACAATTCGACGAAAAAAAAAGTGGAAAACAACAAAAAAGTTAAGCAAATAGCAACATGACCAAACAAAGCGAAACAATACAAAACAAGCACTGCGCATTTTGCCCCATGGCTTCAATTCCGGCTTATCAACGTGTGATTCGAAAACGAGTCAAAATTTCGCCGAACCGATCACGTTTTCGTCTTTTTCGCACCTACATTACGATTAAAACACACCTACAATCAATTCTGATGAAAGAAATGACGCAAAAGTTGAAGTTTCCTTTCAGACAAATATTCACAACACAGTGGCTAAAACAGACTTAGTTTTATAACCAAAAAAGTAAACAAACAAATAAGACGTAATTACTGACGTTCGATACTCAACACTAGAGCCATATATGGAAGAAATTTCAATTGTCCAATGATTACCGTTTTGACTGTAATGCAAATTGAATATTTCGTGAACTGCGCATTTTGCCCCAGTCTCCCCTATATATTAATAGTTTTCGAATCTGTATGACATAATAGTCTTTGGAGTTCAGCGGTTTTAATTCAAAAATATTTTACACTTGGTATAGTAAAATAAAACAAATATTGACGATAAAATCTAAATTTTGCGAAAAATATATGCTTCAAACAATCATTAGTTTAACTTGATTTTCAAAAGAGGTTATAACATGAGGAATATAATTATTCATAACAATATCTGAGAATAAAAATGATAAAAAAATTATCTTAGATATTTTTGTAATAAAATGTTTTCAAGTCATATCAAGATAATTTTTTATAGTAATATAATTCAATTCTACAGAAAATAATAAAATAAGCAGAAAATTTCATCTTCCAAATAGACCATTTTTTGAAACACAGGAAGCATTCAAGAAATCTATTTCAAATGCCAAAATATTTTTCATAGTCGGATAAAATAATAACAAAATTATCACAAACAAGAATTAATTTTGTACTTGAGGTAAAAAAATTGAAAATGAGAAAAGTACAGCTTTTCAGATAAACTGTTTACATTTTTTTCAACACGTTACACTGAGGAAAAATACGATACCTCAACAAAAAAAATCATGTTCAAGAATAAGAAT
This sequence comes from Platygaster orseoliae, assembly GCA_030522825.1. NCBI lineage: Eukaryota > Metazoa > Arthropoda > Insecta > Hymenoptera > Platygastridae > Platygaster > Platygaster orseoliae. The sequence continues at coordinate 904 of JAPYZL010063004.1, read as the reverse complement.
GTAACATTACTATTTTTACAAAACCATATTGTATTATTTCAAAAACTTATATTGTAGCCCTCGTATTTTTGAATTTTTTTTTTTTTTTTTAGATTCTAATACATAAAGAAATAGTTCTAAAATCTATATGACATAAAAGCCTTTAAGTCTAGTAATAACTCAAAAAAATTGTACATTTGGTACCTATAGTGAAACCCCCTCAACCCCTCTGCAGACATCGTCAATGTATAAAAGCCAGAATTGATAAAAGTGTCCTTTCTCCCTTCTCCTGAAAAATCCTGAAAAATGGCAGAATTTCACCAGCGTCTCTAGCGGAAACATTTTTATGTTCAGGGAGCACGGTTTTTGCGTGATTCTTGGAGGGGGCGTGTCCACAGTGAAATCATGCAATATTGGTTGTACAGTCCATGGACTATAAAACCCCGTTTCCTGGTCAGTTATGGCGTCGACCGACTCGTGATTGGCCAGAATCTGGCAATCAATGTTTTTAGCTTTTGGAGTAGTTAGAACATCGTGTCGACCGCGATTTGTTTTCGTTGTTGTGGGTTTGTACTGCTGTCTGCTAGGAAACAGCTATCTGCTAGCAGCTGCTTCTCCCACTGACTCGACCGATAACTGTGAGCGTCCTCTTCCAGGTTCACAATTGGTCGGCTGAATGTGGGGCGCAAGAATTCGAATTTTTAAAAGTACAGTTACGGTTACTGCTATGATTCTGCATTTTTTTTTTAATGCGCAGCGAGAGAAAAAAAAAAGGAAAACGATGACAGTCAAGGATATGCGAATTCTTAATGAATTTAACACGTTAAATAAAAAAATGTTGAAATAATAATGTGTGAACACTTCATTATAAATGACGTATATTGTGAACAATGATATAACAGACATTATAACATAATTATAGTTA
>JAPYZL010062995.1:0-25607 GCA_030522825.1 Platygaster orseoliae | reverse complement strand
GGGAGTTATCAATAAAACCCTAGGGAGATATTCATAAATCCCGGATCACAGGGAAGAAAGTTGCCTGATCCGTGATTTATGAATGTTTCCCAGGGTTTAGTGGCTTTTTTTACGGGTGCATGGGAAAAAAAATAATACAAATAAATTCCGAATATTTTAACCCACAAAATTCTATAAACCCAAAAATAAAATATCCAAGAAACTTCCAAAAATGATAATTTCAGCCTTTGAAACCTCCAAAAAAAAGTTTTTTCTCACCAATGGCTTCTGCTGTTTCCTTGGCATCTCCAGTAACCATTTGAACGCTGACACCGCTGTTCATCAAAGTTGAAATGGACTCACGAACATGCGGTCTCGGAGGATCGCAAATACCGACGAAACCGACGTACACTAGGTCCTGCAACGAAGATCCTCGAGCCAAGCCAACGACTACGAAACAAAATCAAAAAAACATTTGAAAAACACATCCCAACCACCCCAAAAATATTGTTTGGTTCCAGCAACCAAATAAATAACATTTTTTACCTCTCAAACCTTGCCTTCCAATATCATAAGCTTCAGCCCAAAATTCCTGTTCCCTTTTTTGATTCAGTGGGTACATTTGTCCATTGGCAGAGTATTTTGTACATTGAGGTAAAATTTTTTCCATAGCACCTTTCACGAAAAATACTTCCTGCTTGTTCTGGAAATCCAAAAACCCAAAGTTTTAGATTTATCTTTATTTAAACTCAAAAACGTACTCAATTTACAACAAATTTACATCATAATATTCAGTGACGAGGAAAATTAAAAACAAAAAATGGCGTGATGAACGACAAAGTGAAAACACAACAATTTACCATGTTTGAGCGAGACTTAGCAGAACTGTTTTTTGACAACTTTGAGGACTGAAATATGAAATGCAATGATTTTTAATTTATTCTGTACACAAATGAGTAAAAAAACATTTCATTATTAACTTGTAAATTTCATTTTTCAAGTTCAATACGTAATAATGCCTTAAAAATTCTGGGAACTGTAAATTGCACGTTTTTCACGTACTTCTCCATATTTTGGAATGCATTTAACAGCCATCATTTTCTGCTCCGATGAAAACGGATATTCCTGGAGCCGGAGGTACTTGTCATTCAAACTGTACATGCCGTTTTTCATGGCGACTGCAATCAAAGCACCTTCAGTTGGTTGACCCAACAACGTTTCGGATTGAATTACAGCGTTGTTGCAAACAACTCCCACCTTTAACAACAATCGAAACATGGAAAATCAAAATTGTTTTCATGCTTTTCATATATTTGTATTTTATCATTCATTCATTATTATAAAATCTTCTAATTTCCTACCATAGTATTATCCACAATGAACATACATAATAAGTCTCACAAAGTGAAACTTCCAACGTCCTGACATGGTATTATCCACAATCAACATATATAAGAAGTCGCAAAAAGTCCAACTTCTAATGTCATGACATGGTATTATCTACCATCAACATACACAAGAAGTTTCACAAATTGAAACTTCTGTCTTACTATAGTACGATCCAAAATCAACATACATAAAAAATCTCACAAAATGAAACTTGCAATGTCCTGCTATAGCCTAATCTAACCTAATCCTAATGCACCATTGATATACATAAGAAGTTTCATAAATTTAAACTTCTGTCTTACTATAGTACGATCCACAATCAACATACACAAGAAGTTTCACAAATTAAAATTTCTGTCTTACTATAGTATGATCCAAAATCAACATACATAAGAAATCTCACAAAGTGAAACTTCCAATGTCTCATCCTCTCATCATACAAAATCAACATACATTGGAAGTCTCACAAAGTGGAATTTCTAATGGCATGACACAATATGGTCCAAAATCAATATACACAAGAGGTCTCACGAAATGAAACTTCTAATGTCATGCCATAGTAGGATCCACAATCAATATACATTAGAAGTCTCACGAAGTGAAACCTCTGATGTCCTGGCATAGTATTTTCTACCATAAACATACATTAGAACACAAAGTGAAATTTTATTAAAAAATTGTAAGTTTAAAAAATTAACAAGAGGAGAATAAAAAATCAAAATCATGTTCAAATTTTCCATTTATTTGTATTTTATTATCAAATAATTATGATATGATTATTATATTATTCTTGTAGTGTCTTATCATAGTATTATCCACCATCAACATACATTAGAAGTCTCACAAAGAGAAACTTCCAATGCTCTACCCTAGTAGGATCCAAAATCAACATACATTAGAAGTCTCACAAAGTGAAATTTTTATTAGCAAATTAACGATTGCAAAAATAAAAACCATTCCCACATTTTCCATGTATTTGTATTTTATCATCAGTTAATTATTATATGATTTTTATATTACAACTAATTACTTCTAATGTCCTACTATAGTACGATCCACAATCAACATGCATTAGAAGTCTCACAAAATGAAACTACCAACGTCCTGCCATAGTATTTTCCCCCATCAACATACATTAGAAGTTTCACAAAGTGAAATTTTTATTCAAAAATTAAGAGTTACAAAATAAAAAATCATTTCCACATTTTCCATATATATATTTGTATTTTATCATCAATTAATTGTTATATTATTAAGGAAAATTTTTATTTGACTTCTGAGCGTTACACGATTTAGAAACAGTGTCTAAGATAATTTTTTCACATGTAATTATTTACCTCGAGCATGTGACTAATAGCGTTTTTCGCCAATTCGACGTTGTCGCATTTCCGCACGCGAATCTCCCCCCTGTTGTTATAGCCTGCGCCAGTGACATCCGCGACATATCCTTCGGACGTCACAAGAACCGTGACAGTCATTTCGTTCTTGGTCAGAGTCCCGGTTTTATCCGAGCAAATTACATTAACACAGCCTGTAAAACAATTATTATGAACATTGATTTGATAATTCATGATTTTTTGTATAAATACAAATATTCGGAATTATGTTGAAATAATTTGATTCTTGAAATTGGGGTTTTTCGGGTTTTAAAGGTTAAATTTTATTTTATTTTATTTATTTTATTTTACATATAAAAATTATGTAATATAAAAATAAAGAAAGGCAAAATTATGAATAATAAAAGTATATAATAATAAAAATAATAAAAATTTAATTTCAGAGTGCTCTAAAAATAAATTAAATTTTTACACTGCTCTCAATTACACTCTTGCATCTTAAATTACAATCCAATTTTCATACTGCTCTAAAACAAAATCCAATTCTCGAGTGCTTTAAAATAAAATTTAATTTTTATACTACTCTAAATAAACGACATCGTGAATAAACGAACCTAGAGTTTCCACGGTCGGCAATTTCTTCACTATGGCCTTGCGTTTGGCCATCCTCACGACCCCCAAGGCCAAGGTTACGGTGACGACGATTGGCAGACCTTCCGGTATCGCAGCCACCGCGAGGCTCACGCCAATGGTGAACATATCGAGGATCGGCCGGCCCTGGATCCAACCGAGAAGCATGATTATCCCGATTATGCAGAACGAATAAAACGACAGCTGGGTCCCCAAAATGTCCATGCTTCTCTGTAACGGCGTTTTTGGCGCTTCCTCGGCTTGCATCATCGAGAAAATCTCGCCGAATTCGCTTTTGCTGCCTGTGTTCACCACGATTCCCTGAAACAATCGTTTAGTCAATTAATTCAATTCAATCAATCCAGTTCAATTATTATTATTATTAATCATTCAGTCAATTGATTCAATTTGATGAATCCAATTCATATGATCCAATTTGATGAATCCAATTCAATTAATTAAATTTGATGAATCCGATTCAATTAATTCAACTCAAATTATCATTCAGTCAATTATTTTAATTCAATTTAATTAACTCAATTCATATTATCATCTAGTCAATTAATTCAATTCAATAAAACCAATTCAATCAATATAATTAATCATTCAGTCAATTATTTTAGTTCAATCAATCCAATTTAGTTAATTCAATTCATATAATCCAAATTAATTATCATACAGTCAATTGATTCAATTCAATCAATACGATTAAATTAATTTAATTCAAGCAACACAAATTATTAATTCAAATCGAAATATCATTCAGTCATTTAATTCAATAAAATGAAATAAATCATTCAGTCAATTAAATTCAGTCAATTTTATTCAATTGATCATTCATAAATATTCATGCCGAATTACTTTTAACTTCTTTGATTCTTTGAAGCCTTCTTTTCGCGAAGGCGTTCATGATCGGATTCTTATAATTATGGAGAAAAATTCATCATTACGATCCAAAATAATTCTATATTTAAGTCAAAATAGTCGTCAAGATTTATTGATAAATATTTTAAATTTTATAAATCATGAAAATAAAGATATTTTGACAACTTCAGTAATTTTATTTCGAAAATCTCAGTTATTCCGAATATTTCGTTATAATTTAAAAAATGTAGACAATTTCGGAGATTCCAAAAATTTTAATATTGTAAACATTTACTTATTTTTATAAATATTATTCATAATTTCCAATGATTACTAAAATTCACAAAAGCTCGTCACATTTAGAAAATTCGCAAACGATGGGACTTTCGAAAAATTTTAAGATTTATGAATATTTGAAGCGTTCTAAAAATTTACAACAAAAAATAGTCGACAAAATTTATTGATAGTTATGTAAAAAGTCCCCAAAAAACCAACTTTGATTGATAATTATTGCGGATTTTTTGAAAATTCAAATCAGATGAAAGATGATTTTTAATATTATGTTCCTCTTTTCTCAATAATTATAAGTGTACTTTTATATGCGTTTTATTTTAAAGGAACTGTCTTTTTTCCCATGCATCCGTAAAAAAGGCCACTTTATTTCTATGGAATGCGGGAACAAAAGTCCCTTTTTGGGGTACTCGGAAATCAGCGGGAAACATTCATTAATCACGGATCAGGCAACTTTCTTCCCTGTGATCCGGGATTCATGAATATTTCCCTAGGGTTTTATTAATAACTCTCGCTGATTTCCGAACACTCCAAAAAGAGGATTTCGTTCCTGCGTTCCATATAAATGAAGTGGCCACTTTTACACATGTATGGGAAAAAATATTGTATGCTACACGAGACGAAAAGGATGACTCCAACTCATGCAATTGCTCACTCGCTTCGCTCGTGCCCAAACTTTGCACTCGTTGGAATCATCCTTTTTCTCCCTTGTAGCATAAATATCTATTTATAACACGTTATATTCGATTTTTGTTTAATAAAGAAATCTTGATAAAAAAGAGGATTGTGTATCATAAATAAAGAATCACTTTGGAACGTCATAATGAATTTTTCTCCATAACTCTAACTTTTTTACTAAAACTACGTTTTAAAATTATTTAAATTTTCAATTATTACAATATTTAAGTTACATTTCAGAAATCATTTAAAAATTTGAACTGAAAATAATGAAAAATGTAAGAATTCAACGTTCTGTGTATTATTTATTATTATATTTATTTAATGTCAAGAGCAGAAAAATGTTTATTCAACGCCCTGTAGAAAAGGCCACTTTTCCACACATTGTTGAATAAAATATAGTCTTTGACTAGTGTGGAACAATTTTTTTAACTCATCTGATTACAACTCTCAAATTCGTTAAAAAAAACTTTTCCACACTAGTGAAAAAATATACTATGAACTTTATTGTTTTGTATTTCATAATTTTTACAGTTCTTGAAAAGTATCTCACTAAAGAAATGGAAGAAAAAAAAGAAATTATTAAAAATAAATCAACTGATTTACGATCCAGTGAACGAAAAAATATTGATATTAACATTGAAATTATTACATTTTATGATTTATATTGTTTTTTACTGTTTTTGTTACCTTGCCATTTCCGCATCGAACCAAAGTTCCCAAAAACGCGATGTTTTTCTTGGTGTGCCCATTAGTCTTGAATAAAGGAGTCGTGGATTTAGGGGCAGGTTCGATCTCCCCTGTAAAGCTGCTTTCGTCGATCGCTAAATCTATGGCTTCGAAAATCCTTAAATCGGCTGGCACTCGATCGCCGATATTTAAATAAACTATGTCACCGGGCACTAAACTGCGCGCGAGGAATGTTTCCAGTCTACCTTCTCGTAAACTGCGGAAAAATTTTCAAAATTCCGTTGTTTACAACAATTTTTTGTTTATCAGGGAGTCTTGAAACAATATATGAATTTGTAAAAATTAAGGTTTACTTTATTTAAATTACATTTTTTTATTTCTATTAATTATTTTTTATATTTATTTTTATTATATATAAATAATTTGAATATAAATATATTTTTTATATACTTTTTTTTATTAGTTATTAATTATTTACTTTATTTAAATTACACTGTGCAACAATTTTTTGCGACGAAAAATTTTCGCAAAAAATTTGTAGAAGTACAATTCCTGAAAATGCTCGTGAAATATTTTTGCAATCTTTTGGATAGTTTTTGAGATATTGATAATGGCATTTTTTATTTTAAAATAATATTTCTTAGTTGCATATTTCAAAAATTATAGAGTTTGAAAATTTTATTGTAAATATATTGAAAATAAACCAAAATACTGCAGCAATACTTTACAAATATTTCTGAAAAACGGTTTTACATTTTATTGCAGTGTTATTTAGTTTTTGAATTTATCAAGTTTTCCTCGTGAATTTGCGAATATATTTATTAATGAAATTGAAAGCTTCCAAGAGGAAAAAAATTCCTTCTTCAATGTAGGATTGAATTAAAAAAGTAAAGCAACAATTTATTGATTTTAAATTATGCCATATAAAATTGCATATTCAGATTCAGAGGTAACGAATTTTTTTTAAAGACTGTATAATTTTTACAAAATTATACTTCGTTCCAAGACGAATAGGTTGTTGCGTTTTGGAAAAAAAATGATAGGAGTAATTTAAGCAATTATTATACAAAATTATGGTACTTCACGAGGAATTTTTTGAATTAGTAAAAATTTTTAACTGAATTTATACAAATTTTTTAAGTAATTAGTTTTACAAAATAAAGGAAATCCTAAATTTTCGAATTTGTCAAACCTTTTTATTATAATTAAATTTGATTTTTAATCAATTTATTTAAATTTTTCAGTTAGCAAAAATTTTGTTACACAAATTTTCGAAATAATTAGCTTTACAAAGTAACGAAAGTCCCAAATTTTCAAATCTGTCAAACCTTTTTAAAATTTGCAAAAAATTCACTCTCTCAAAAAAGTAATAAAAATTTCCTTAAAAAAACGGTTCGAGAACAATAAAATAAAACTGAAAATTTGGTTTATTTATTATAAGTTAATGTTGTTAAATTCAGTCAAAATCCGGCAAATTTGGAGATATTCTAACAAATTCTACGACTTATTTAAAAAAACTCTTCATTTTTTCGATTTTCCAGAAACACAACGACCAATATTCTAAAAAAACTTTTTTTTTCTAATGAAAAATAAAAAATACCAATGGCAAGTTGGCGGCACGAGTTTGCTCAATTCTTCGAGTGATTTTTCCGAGCGATACTCTTGCACAAAAGCTACCGTTACTACGATAATTATGGCCTGCAAAAGTTATTAATTGTTTATTATTTCTTTCAAATGTAAAAAAAAAATAATCCAATTTAATCAAACTACACGATTTATGTAATTTCAAAAAGATATTCAAACAACGTAATTATATAAAAATATGTGAAACTTTCGAGTTGCAATTTTAAAATCAAATTATTCGGAAATATCAAACTTTTTTCAAGTTCATATGATTATTCAAACTCACAATTATGTTAAAATATCATACTGGAATGATTAAAGTAACTAAAATCATCATCACACGATTTTAAAAAGAGATTATGTAAATTTACTTACCACTGTTATACTGACAGCATCATCGTATTGTCTCATACATACACTGACGACTGCAGAGCCGAGTAGCAACAAAATTAATGGATTCTTGAACTGGAAAAAGAAAAAAAAATAAGTCAACGACTCCTGAAACCTGCTTTTTATATTTTCAGATTTTGAAATAAATTGAAAAAACGTTTTAAGGTAATTCGAGTTTGAAAATGATTCATGAGCAGGGCAAAAAAAATTATTTTTTTCATATTATTAGCCATATTTCTTGATAAATAAATAATATAATAAAATTTTACAACAATGCAGCAATTTTAATAACTTTGAATTTCCATTAAACAAAGTGCATTTTTTTGCAATTATTTCATTTGTGTCGAAATTCACTGCCATTTTTCTTAAATATATATCATGATTTTTTCGTAAACAATTTATATGAGCAGGGCAAAAAACATTATTTATTTATATTATTAGCCATATTTCTGGATGAATAAATAATATAATAAAATTTTTCAACAATGCAATAATTTTAATTACTTTGAAATTCCATTAAACAAAGTGAAATTTTTTGCAATAATTTTATTTGTGTCGAAATTCACTGCCATTTTTCTTGAATATGTATATCATGATTATTTCGTAAATAATTTGACGTTTTTTTTATTGATTCTAAATAATTCAGTAATTTTTCGTAAATATTCTTTCTGCTCTGTTAATGAGAACACAAAAATTTTCAATAATTTCAAAAAATGAATATAACGTGAATTCTCAAAAAAGAAAATTAAGTTGATGACTCTTAAAACTTGTTTTTGAAACGATTTTTATACTTCCAAATTTTTCAAACAAATTAAAAAAACGTTTAAACATAACTCGAGTTTGAAAATGACTCATGAAAAAGGCAAAAAAAAAGTATTTATCTGTAATTTACGAATAATCGGATATTTGGATGTGAATTATCTGAAAACTACAAATAAAATATCGTATTGCGAGTTTTAACAATGCCTTTTTAGATGAAACGATTACATCCCTCGGCTCCGCCTCGGGCTGCAAACTTCCGTTTCGTCCAGCCAGGCATTGTGAAAACTCACAATAATATACTATTATTATTTTATACAGTTTAGCTATATTTATTGATAAATAAAAAATACATTTTTTTTTAGTTTTTGTACAAAATCTGTTATTTATCTATATAGTAAATCATTTTTTTCTTAGCTACTTTTGTTCAAAATCTTTTTCCCAAGTCGAAAAATTTTTGATTCCCTTCAATTGAAAGCAGAATGAAAAAATATTATTATTAATTTTATTATTTTTTATTAGGAAATTCAACAGTTTTAATTAAAAAATTCACTGCAATTTTTCTCAAACAATGTGACACGGTTTCAATTTTAAATAATTCGGTTTTTTTTCGTACATCATTTTTTCTTCTCTGCTTATGAGAACACAAAAATTCTGAATAATTTTCTGAATACAACAAGGATTCTCAAAAAAGAAAAAAAAAAATTAAGAGAACATTTAGCGATAACGGTTGCATGATGAGTTCAAACGTGATTGCATTAAAAGGTCAACAAAAATGACATTGCAATTAAACGGTTCTTCTAAGCTTTATTTATAAAAGTGACTTATTTTCCACAAAAAGGAAACATTGTACAATTTACTTGTACGAAGAATCTCAGAATAAAAAATTTTTTCAACTCAAATTTTAAAAAATACAATAAAAATCTAAGCCATTTTCATAAAAAATGACTCCCAGTGCTTCAAATGTTGTGTTTTTCGTACTGAGAATTTTTTCTTGTTCTTTTCATGAATTTTTTTCAAATTTTTGAGAAAAAAAGAATACACTATCAGTAAGTGCATTCGCGACGCACAGGAAGTTATAGTTTTTCGCAGATTGGAATAATGGCAGTAATTATGTTTGTTGCCTCGAACGCAACTTCCTGCTATGACGTAATCGACTTGATAAAAAACTCGGAAAATTAGTGATCGATTTCGAAAAGCTCTTAAAAACTGAAAATTGGGTTAATTGACTTTTTCGACGATTTTTACAGATCGTAAATCATAAAAACATTTTTATCCCATTATTATTATATTGAATTAATTTTTGATTCCATAAAAAGGCTGAAAGCTTAAAAGGAAAAAAGAAAATTAGTTGTTCATTTTTTTAGCTCCAAAAGAACGTAAGTAATGGAAATTATCTCTTCCCAAAAAACTCTACAATTTGAAAAACTGTTTTTTGGACATGATTTTTCATACTTGTTCTATGTATTTTTTCCAGGTTGGCTCATCTTCTTTGAAAGTGAACTCATTGTACCCAACCATATGTTTCCTTTGCTCGGCTTCGGTCCAATAAAGACCGTTCCTGGTGTCCACTTGCAAACGAGCGGCAACTTCGTCCGCGCCGAGACTCGCGGCTTCCGCGGTCGTGATCCACATTTTGGCTGCTGTTTTTCAAAAAACAGAGGCCCCCCAAAATTACCTGCAATTTCAAAAACATTTCCTACAATTCCCAAAAAAGTTCTCAACATAAAAATTTCGTCGATTTAAAAATTTTCATACCACATGGTTTTTTAATTCCTTTTTTTAATGAAAATAACATTATTATACAAAAAGATATTATGTTGATATTGAGATAAAAAATTTCAATAATTTAATATTAAAAACTACGTCAATTATTTATAAGTCTTATCTCGAAAACTACTTCCACCAAATACAATTTTTATTTTTAAGAAAAATTAAAGCCGAAGCAAGGTCAAGTTAAGGTTAAGTCAAGGTGAAGTCAAAGTGAAGGTCAAGTCAGAGTTAAGTCAAGACAGAGTCAGTTTAAGTCAGGTGAAAGTCCAGTCAAGGTCAAGTCAAGGTCAAATCAGAGTCAGAGCCAGGTCAAATCAAGTAAAGGTCAAGTCAGAGTCAGTTTAAGTCAGGTGAGGGTCCAGCCAAGGTCAAATCAGAGTCAGGTCAAGTAAAAGTCAAGCCAAAGTCAAGTCAAAGTTAACCTATTCTAACTGTATATACATGCATATTTTGTAATACATACAATAGTTGTATATTACAATATAATATTAGATTAATTTTAGAAAATTTGTCTCACCAAATATTGAACATCGATTTTTCAATCTTTCTGTAAAAGAAATACTTTATATTCTTTTCAGGTGCAAGAACGTCTTGAAACTAACGAAAAACGAAGAGTTTCGTAAAATATTCGTCTTATCAAAAATCGAAAAAAATCATGCTATTCAATAAGCTTTTACGGATATGACATTCTAATAACTCAGACGTGACATTTTGCAAATTTTTTTTTGTCTAACGAGCAACAATTATTTCACAACTTAAATATTGACTTTATCAAGGAACTAGAGGATATTGCAAAATTCAAACGAAAAATGAAGAGATTGAAATATTCCAATGCTCATTTTTGCAACCAAAATTTTATATTTTTCAGACTATAACCATTAATGAAAATTATATTATATATAATTTTATTGAATAAAAAATGCTATTAATTCTTTATGTTAAATGTTTAAATAATTCAAATTTTTATTGCAAATAAATAATATTGACAAGGTAAAGTCAAGGTGAAGTCAAAGTGAAGGTCAAATCAGAGTCAGTTTAAGTCAGGTGAAGGTCCAGCCAAGGTCAAGTAAAGATCAAATCAAGTCAAGGTCAAGTCAGAGTCAGTTTAATTCAGGTGAAGGTCGAGCCAAGGTCAGGTAAAGATCAAGTCAAGCTCAAAGCAGAGTCAGAGCCAGGTCAAGTCAAGGTCAATTAAAGGTCGAATCAGAGTCAGAGCCAGTTCAAGGTCAAGCTTGATTTTACCTAGGTAAAATCAGAATCAGGTCAAGTAAAAGTAAAGTCAAGGTCATGTCAGAGTTAACCTAACCTAACTGTATATACATATATATTTCTGCGTAAAAATATAGTAATACATACAATAATTGTATAATATAATATTAGATTTATATTATGAAATTCTTCTCACCAAATATTGAACATCGATTTTTCAAACTTTTTGTTAAAGAAATACTTGATACTCTTGTCAGGTGTAAGAACGTCTTGAAACTAACGAAAAACGACAAGTTTCGTAAAATATTCGTCTTATCGAAAATCGAAAAAAATGATGCTATTCAATAAGCTTTGACGAATATGACATTCTAATAACTCAGACGTGACATTTTGCAGGTTTTTTTCGTCTACCGAGCAACAATTATTTCACAACTTAAAAGTTGACTTTATCAAGGAACTAGAGGATATTGCAAAATTCAAACGGAAAATGGAGAGATTAAAATATTCCAATGCTCATTTTTGCAACCAAATTATATTATAAATTTTTTTTATATAAAAAATGCTATGAATTCTTATGTTAAATGTTTAAATATGAAAAGACGAATTATTTTGATATCGCTATATTTTATCTATTCACTTGACAGATAAAAACAGTCAATACAATAATCACGATGAGTAACATACTAAAAAAAAAAAAAAAGATTTACGGAAAAGTAGCGAACTCGATAAAACTTATCTTGAAAATGAAAAATTGATGATTCTCGCTATATTTATCAGCCTTCAGAATGTCACGTACTTCAAATTATTGAATTCAAGTTTGTATTAGAAAAACTGTTTGTCTAAAAATTTATTTTAGTTCTTAGGTATTGTGAAATTCAAAAAATGGCGGTGAAAATTTTAAATTTTAGTAGATTTTGGAAATGTATTGAAATTTTAATACTTAGAAAAATTAAAAATAAATTTATTATAATAAGAAATATACAAAAAAACTATTGCAAATTTAAGTATCATGGAATATCTAGAAAATGCTGTAAAAGTCGAAGGATAATTTTTTTTATTTTGATTTGTTGACAATTATTGACATAAGTCAAAAATTACTGTAAATTCTCAGAGGTCTAGAAAAAAAAAATTTCGTATGGGATGAATTAGAAATTTATTTAATTATGGATATTTTTGGAAAAAATTTTATTGAAAAAGTTGAGAATGTTATTAACAAAATTAAAAAATTACAAAAATCAGTACAACATAATTTCCAGTTAATTTTTAAATATTGTATTGTGTATCGAACCATAAAAATTAAGAAATTAAAAAAATTTCCAAAGTAATGTGTAGAACAAAAGTTCAAAATAATTTTTGCTTTATGCAAACAATTCTCAACAATTTAAAATTACTTGAAATTCGATGATCATGGAATAATTGAATATTCCATAAAAATTAAAGGACACTTTCTAAAAATTTTAGATGAAAAATCATGAGAATTACTAGAATCAACAATTTATTTTTGAAATTAGTAAAAAATTATTGTAAAATTTCGAGAAGAAAATTTTCTTCCAGAATAAAAAAAAGCTTTTCAAGCTGTAAATTCAAGAAAATCTTTTATAAATAAAATAAATTGAAATTTGTTAACAATCATGAAATTTTCAGAAAACTGGTACAAAAAATAGTTTCTCAAAAATGACTTTAAATCTGTAAAATTCATTATAAAAGTCGACACATCAAAAAATTATAGAAAATTTTTTTCTCATTTTATAGTATACTAAAAACCCTGTAAAATCCATACAAAAAATTTTCTGATTTATATATGTCTCATAACTATATCAAATCACAAAATATATTATTCCCAGTGACAGATTTTTTCCACATTTCAAAAATATTTCTTGCTCGTGGAAAAAAACTTTTGATATTTGAGAATCGTTAGTAATTTCCAGTTAATTTTAAAGTATTTTGTATTTTTCAGTTTATTAAAAAACATTTGGGAATTGTTTGTCTAAAAATGACACAAATTAATAAATAAATAAGTCAAAAATAATTATTGCTAATTACAAAAAATTCTTATCTATTAAAAATTACCTGAAATTGTTAATCGTGTAAAACCTAGAATATTCCACAAAAATCAAAGAAAAATTTTTGAATAACCTGAACAAAAAATCATTGGAATTACTTGATTCAACAATTAATCTTTGAAATCAGTAAAAAATAATTGTAAAATTTTGAGAACGTTTGAAAAAAAAAAATTCTTGCAGAATAAAAAATCTTTTCAAACTCTATAAATGTAAGGAAATATTTTTTAAATAATAAAATTGAAATGACTGCTTATAATCATGAAATTCTTAAAAAATAAGTAAAAAACTAGTTCCTCAAAAATGACTCAAAATATATAAAATTCATAGTAAATGTCTGTGCAACATAAAATTACAGAAGATTTTTTTTTCAGTTTTTTAGAAAATATTTTATAACTATTTGTCTCAAAATGATCCAAATAAAGAAAAAGTTCTCAAGATAATGCATATGATAAAAGTTCAAAATTTGTTCAATATATAACAAATTTTTGAAGTATAATACAATGTACAAAATAATGATTGTTTTTTAAAAAAAATTATTTGAAATTCAATAATCATGGAATACCTAGAATATTCCATAAGAATCTAAGGACAGTTTTAGAAGATTTTGAATCTAGCCTCATTTCAAAAATTTCAAAAAACAAATTATCGTAAAACATATAATTATTATTATTATTCCTAGTGTCAGATTCTTCTCACATTTCAAAAATATTTTTTGCTAGTCGAGAATTCCTTTTGACGTTTAAAAATTTTTGATGATTTCAAGTTAATTGTAAAATATTGTATATATTTTAGTTTACAGGAAAATATTTTATGACCGGGTCAAAATTATACAAATAAAGAAAAATTCACAGGATAATGCTTATGTTATAAGTTAAAAATTTTCGTTCATTATTTATTAAAAATTTTCAAAGGATTATAAAATGTACATAATAATTATTGATTTTTCAAAAAAAATTCTTTGTTATTCAAAATTGACTGAAATTCGATAATTATGGAAAATTTTGAATATTCCATAAAAATTGAAGGACAGTTTTTGAAAAATTGAAAAAACAAATTGTTGTAAAATTTTGAGAAGCCTAGAAAAAGTAAAAAATGTAATAATTATAAAATTTATTAAATAAAAATTTATTATATTAAAAATTGTTCATTATTTATTAATTAATTAAATTACTATTTTAAAATTATTTTAAAAATGATGTATTATTTATTTATTTATGAAAATCAATGTTATAAATGATAAATAAAATGAAAATATAATTATTTTAGTTTTCAGAACTCTTTTTAAATAAACAAAAATTTATAAACTACCAGCAGTAGTAGCAGTCATGCATTTTTTAAAAAATTACTATAATAACTAATTACACATAAATAAACTAAAAATCCACCAAATTCATTCAAAGATTCTACACTTCAGAAAATTACAGCAATTTTTTTCCCATTCTACTAAAACCCCTAAAAACAAAATTTCATTTTATTTATACCATGCCAAACCACAAACATATTTTTCCCAGTGACAGATTTTCCCCACATTTCAATTACATTTTGCAAACGTCATCCCATCCCAAAAAATCCCTCAAATCTCCAAATTATTCCTAAATCACATAATTTCAAACCCAATTACATTCAATACCAAAGTTTCTCGAACCAAGAACACAATAAAATTTCAATCGATAATCATACTTGACGTTTTTTTACCTAGTGTTCGTACCTGCTATTGTTCATCGAGCATACGAGGCATAAAAACAAAACCAGGTCGTTAAGCAATTTTATCAATGCGTGACTTACATTTGAACGTTAATAATTAATCAATCAATCGATGGCCCAACGACGGAATCACGACGATGCTTCGAAATCCTCGTAATCCATGGCGAAAACCCGCATAAACTATTTACAAAAAACACCGTACAACCCAAAACGCGTGTAACATTTCACCGGCAACAGTGTGCTGCAAACTGTAACACTGGATTCGCGAATCACTTACTGACGGTCAACACTCGACAGTGCGGTTTTATTTTCAGTATTGAATTCAATTGCATACGTCACGTCACGTATGCACAATCATAACTTTTTTTGGAATTGAGAAGTACATGCGAACCTACAGTTGTTCAGGGGAACCAACCAAATGTGATTTGATCGGTGTGTTTTTGAAAATCCGTCATAATGAAGAATCCAATATGGCCGCCGCGGGAAATATGAAATTTACATTTGTTAGATTTGTGAATTTCAAATTTCCTGCGGCGGATTTATTGGATTTTTTTTTGATTTTTTGATTGAGACGAACGAAGATTGAGCTATACACTCAATTTTTTTAGCTCGAATTGCGATTTTGTGATAGTGAAAATAACGGAAAAATGTGGCAATGTTTTGAAAAAGAGTTCTTAAAAATTCAGTTGAAAAAATGATAGCAGTTCCGAAAATGATCGGTTATTATCTTGAGATTGTGATACAGTGTTGAATAATAACGGACAATCTTGTAATCGGTGTTTGCAAATTTTTTGAACTTAAATTGCGATATTGTGATGGTAAAAATAACTGAAAAATGTAGTTATATTTTTAAAAAGAGGTTGAAAAATTCAGTTGAAAAAATAATAACCATAATTTTTGAAACTGCTGATATTGTGATACAGTGTGTTTGTGATGTTGGTGAAACTGTATATGTCAAGTATGTGTGCATATTTTATGATCAATTGTGATTAATTGGAATCAGGGCTCGTTGGCTCTTATGGGGGACTTTGGCTAATCGTTTTTCGCTTGGTGTATATCTGTGTATACAATATATATAGATATACTGTATGGGCAATATTTTAGTTCCGAGGGATTTTGGGGGCGCTGTTTTTCGCCAACTTTTTAACACGGCAGTCGACGAGTCCTGATTGGAATTGATTTAAATGTTATTTTGACCATTTTGACACTTGTATTTCCAAGAAATAACGATTAAAAGAGTACTTGACGAAATTGAAAACCGGAAAAACAACGAAAAATGAAAGATGGGGAATTATTAAACTTAGTTTCGACGAAAAATCGGAATTCAGAGTAAACTTTGTGGTTAAGTATATGTTAATGTAGACAAGGTTTTTTTTATCATTGAAGAAAATTACTAAAAATTGTAATTTCCACATTAGACACATTTTATTACATACACATATGCGTGTAATATTTTATTAATGAATTTTATCGATTTCCTGAAAAACTTTGTTTCTATACTGAATAATAAGTTTTTCCTGGAATGTTTTTTAATTTTACATATAATATTATACTGATAAATGTAATGAATTAAAAAGAATTGTTTATATACTAAAATTATAAATTTTTCTTTATATTTTTTTTATATAGAAATTTTTAATTATTACCCGAAACTCTGAATTAAATTTCTTTATTTTACTCTATTTCTATAAATCAAAATTTCTTCATTTGTAAATGAAAAAATGTCAACGTAATAATTATAAAAGTTTGACTAATATATAATTTCATTGTCAGGAATAATTAACATCAGTAATATATTCAAATTTTTCACATTGAAAAAATTTCATTTCACTTTACATTTAAGATTTGGCTACAAAATAGCGATAACAATTGTACATGTAACATTTTATCCATAAATATTATGAATTTTCTGAAAAACATTGTTTTTATATTAGAATAATAACTTTTTCCTCAAATGTTGTTCAAGATTAAAATTTCCAATTTCAATGCAGAATAAAAAATCTAAATTTTGTAATTTAAACTATTTCTAAAAATGTCAATGTAAAATTCATAACAGTAATATATTTAAATTAATCGATTTTATAGTCATAACAAAAAGTATTTTTCATGACTGAAAAATCGATTAATTTTAATGTATGATATGTATCGAAAAATATAAATAAAAAACCTCTTATGTATTAACAGAATTTTTTTTTTACAGATAGCATTTTTCTAAAATCTCAAACTTTGATTGGACTACTTTGTACTTATTTTTATGCATTGCCAAGAAAAATGGGTATTGCGAGTCCGATTAGAAGAATTTGCCATTGGGGACCATTAACAGCAATTGGTATTTGAAATTCTAAAAAATTTTTTTTCTAACACACAAAAATATTCAGTTTAATTTGTGTAATTTTTGTTATTTTAAATTTAATTTAATTTTTGTTACTTTAATTAGAAATAAATCTTAATAATTTTAATAAATTAATAAAATAATATAACAATTATTGTATTAAATGAAGAATTAATTCCAATTTTGTTATTTCAATTTGTCTAATTTTTGTTATTTATCAAGTACCACGAGAAAAAAAACATGTTTTTCATTTATAATTAATTCTACTTAATGTTGATTTCGAGTATGATAATATTTGTTAATAATAAATATTTTTTATTATAGGTATTATAAAAATAGTGACCTTAACAACGATACATTGCTGTAGGCAATGGTGGATACCTTATCAAGGATATTTCGCGACAACGATTTTTCTAATTTTTTTTGCTCTCAGTGGATCAACGTTGTATCATTTTTTGAATGCCATATTTGAAGGACCGGGATTTTTGCCTCCTAATTGGGAACCTGTAATACATTTTATTATATACATAAAGAAAAAATTTATATGTATGCAGAATTTTGTAAATGTATAATAATTTTGAATATTTTCTGTACTGGTTGTGAAGCATATTTTTCAGATTTACGGTGTAACTTTTGATTAATGTAAAAAAAAGTTTCTTACATAAAAATATAATAAAAAATTTGCTGGGAATTTTGTTTTAATTGTAGGTAATTGTGTTAATTTTTTCAAATTTTTCAGTTAAGTTTAAATTTGCACTGAGTTGAGCTTTTGGAAAAATGAGGAAATCCTACTTAGTTTCGAAAAAAAAAAAAATTGAAGTTGAAGTTTGTAGAAAAATCGTAAATGATAGCATTTCTCTTGATATTTTTGCAGAAAAACAAAGATGAACGTGAATTTTTGCAATATTGCACTGTCTGTCAAGGGTACAAGGCACCGAGATCACACCACTGTAGAAAATGTAATAAATTTTAGTCACATCTTGCTTTAAGATATTAACTAGACTGATATTTTATGTAAATGACATCTATGCTTTCAGACGCATAGATAAAATAGATTTTGCAATAGTAATTTATTGGATTTTAGGGAATTGCAAGAAAATGTTTGAGTTGTTGAGAAAAAAAGTAGTTTTTTGATTTGTGTTTCGTTTTAGTTTTGAATATGAAAATGAATTTTAATTGTAAATAAAAGGTTAATAAGACTATTTTTTGAAGGGAAAGAAGGTTCTACATAAAGTATTTAATTCAGAAACTTTTTTTAAAAAATTCTGATTAATAGACAATTTTCTTCGTCATTCCAAGAAAGTTGTTTGAAATACTCAGAAAGAACAGAAGTTTTTTAAATTGGTGTTTTATTTCAATTTTGAAAATGAAAATGAATGTTAGTTGTAAACCAAAGGTGGATATTACTATTTTTTTAGGGAAAAGAGGGTTCGACAAAAAATATTAATTTTAAACATTTTTTCATGTAATTAAGGTATTTATAAGGATTAATAATTGAATAATGATATAATAAATAATAAAAATTGTAAAAAAAATATTAATTCACTAATAATTATATAACTATTAATCAGATTATTTATTTATTATTTTTTATTTTATTTATTTTTTATCTCCTAAATTTCAAGAAAATATTTAAAATACCCAGAAAAAACAATGGTTCTCAAATTCGTGTTTAGTTTAAATTGTGTAAATGAAAATAACTCATAATTTTCATTCAAAGGTGGTCGCTGTGTCATGAAAATGGACCATCACTGCCCATGGATCAACAATTGCGTGGGTCACCAAAATCACGGCTACTTCACAGCGTTTCTCGCCAGCGCCGTCGGTGGATGCTCGATATCTACCTACATTCTCATTTCCTGGCTCATGCGTGCATTATCTCCTCCATTTACTTCCGGTTACTCAACACCTCCTCCACCACCCCCCTCACTCTTACTTCTCATCATCGTCATTTTTACCATTGGACTTTCCATTGGCATCGTACTCGCTGTTGGAATGCTACTTTATTTTCAAGTAATCAAAATAATTTTTTTTTTTTTAATTAATGGATTTTTGCATGATGTATGTAAATTTTTTGAGTTTTTCAGAGTTTGGAACACGATTCTTTTTATTCTTTCAGAAAAAAACTAACGAACGATGTTTTGAATTTTTTTGTTGCAATTCCAATATATTCTCAAGTAATCAAAATAATTTTTTTTAATTAATGGATTTTTGCATAATATACGTAATTTTTCATGAATTTTACAGATTTTTAAATATGATTTTTTTAATGCTTTGTTTTTGTCTCAGAAAAAAATTAATGAACGATTTTTTCGATTTTTTTTATTTGATTTAAATTTGATTTAATGGATTTTTTATTAGTTTTCCAAATTTTGAAATTTGAATTTCCATAAAGGCTTGATTGAGTTTTTTATTTTTTTGTTGCTTTTTCAATCTCTTTTCAAGTAATCAAAATAAATTTTTTTTAATTAATGGATTTTTGCATAATATATGTAATTTTCCATGAATTTTCCAGATTTTGAAATATGATTTTTTTAATGCTTTGTTTTTGTGCCAGAAAAAAATTAACGAATGATTTTTGGATTTTTTTTTGGTTGAAAAATAATGAATCTATTAGAAATTGATTAAAATTTTAATTAATAGTGTCTTTTTCTCAGAAAATTAACGAATGATTTTTTGGATTAATTTTGCTTGATAAAAAATGGACTTATTGAAAATTGGATTAAAAATTTTCCAGATATCCGCTATTGTGAGGAACAAAACAGCAATAGAAGACTGGATTTTAGAAAAAGCTGACTACAGGAGATTCAAAAGCGATAAAAAATTTGTGTATCCATATTCGAAAGGAAGATTGTTCAATATCAAACAAGTTGTTTCCTGGCATTGTGTACCATCCGGAGATGGAATTTTTTGGCCTGTTGTCGATGGATGTGATCAATATACATTAACGGTATTATTTTCAGCAAGTTTTAATTTTTATTTCATTTTTCACAATTTTGAAAATAATTGTTTTTTATTTATCCTAAAACTTGAAAGTTCACTGATAAAATTGCTTTGATTTTTGACGTTTTCGAAAGTCAATAAAAAATTAGAAAATTAAAACAACAATTAAGTTATATTTTATCTTCATTTATTCTGAAAATTATTTTTTTCTTTAATTTCAAATCTTCAAACTCCACAAATTAAGTCACTTCGAAATTTTCATTTTACAATTTGCATTGAAATTTTCTATACGAAAATTTCTCATATTGTTTTACCTGAGTTTCTTTTCGTAAAAATAAAAAATATAAAACTATTCAATCATCATAACTAAAAATTATATAATTATAAAATCTTTTTTTCAGTGCGAGCAATTGGCTCAGAAAAAGGAAAAACGCAATCGCACACGTCAGTATAGAGTAATTTCCAAAGTCTCAGGATCTTGGTTTCCGATCTCGTATGGCCTTAAGGTTCTTTGCTCCCCTCCATACACAGATGAATCGCGCATCAAACTCGACATTGGCGATGTCGTTCTAGTCACTCGATGGCGCAAGTTCGTTTTTTTTTCTTTTTTCCGATTTTTTTCCCTCCAAATCTTCATCAAAATAAAAAAAAATATATATATATATATATACATAGTAAAAAAATTCGATCAAGATGAAATGGAAATGAATAAATTTTGTATGATTTTTTTCAGGCACTGGTTGTTTGGACAGAAGGAGATGAGCCAAGTCGTTCGAGAAGGAGGTAAAATCTCGCGAGTTCGCGGCTGGTTCCCGCGATCATCCGCTATCGAGGTCATTGAAAACGAGCAGGATCAACGTACTAATGAAAATGACGATTTAACATCATCAGCAACAGCAACAACAACAGCCTCTTTTCTCAAGGCTCAATAAAATTGCCGCTGTCATGTGTATTACGTGTATGGGAATAAATGTGCATTGTTATTTTTTTTTCAAATGTTTTCGTATAGTCTGTAAAATAATAAAAATACCACAAAAGTTGTATTTTTTTAATTACACAATGGTATATTTCTTCACTAGTGTAGAAAAGTTTTTTTTAATGAATCTGAGAATTGCAACACGAGCCGAAGACGAGTGGTGTAATCATATTTTATTCAACAATGTATGGAAATGCCAGTTTTGCATCACGCAAGTGGAAAAACACGACGTTGAGTAATGGAATATTTCTTCACTAGCGTGGAAAAGTTTTTTTTTAACGAATCTGAGAGTTGCAACATCAGCGTCGTAATCAGATATTTTATTCAACATGTGTGGAAAAAAAACGACGTTGAATAATATATTTCTTCACTAGTGTGAAAAAGTTTTTTTTAACGAATCTGAGAGTTGCAATACGAGCGTCGTAATCCTACATTTTATTTAACAATGTGTGGAAAAGTAGCATTTTCCACACGGGGTTGAAAAAAAATTTCAACTTATTCCCTACTTTGCAATTTTTTTTCATAAAATAGAAAAAATTTTTTAAAAAGAAAGTTGGTAGGAATTTTTAGATGAAAAGAGCCCCGAAAAGCCAGGTCAGCAATTCTAATTCTTTTGTTGCTTGAATTGCGAATTTTCCAAGATTTTCCTTTGTCCGCGGACATTTTATTTAATTACGGCAAGCAAGGGAGAACAATAAAACACTCGCTTGTCGCATATAACGATGTTTCTTAGAATTCAATGCAGCCACTTTATTGCGCGAGGTCAGTTCAGCAAGCCAACTACTAATTACATTTTCCTCGTATTTATAACAATTTTTTCCCAACATTTTCTCATGTCATTTTTTTATACTGAATCTATGCAATTTCGCAAAGTTTAAAAAAAAAGTTGTGTATTTATTTTGTCATGTTCTTTTTATAAACATTGAGTTTTGTTATTCGAACTTTTGCATATTACTTCGGAAATTGGACAGGTCGAGAAGTTTTCCTGTATGACTGAGTGGCTATAGATTTTTGCAACTAAAAATATCTTATTTGAAGAATAACAAACTGCAATTACGTCTGCGATTTGTTTGGTGTGAATTCCATGTGTAATTGCAACATGGTCGAGTTTGCATCGCGTTTATTCTAAAAAGGCGCGGGAATTTAGAAGTCGATCGCAAGGAAGTGAAAGCGACATTTGTCACTATTGACAGTGACGGATCTTGGATTTTCTTAGGGATATTTTTCTTTTTTTTTGGGTGTTGAGTAATGTTTACGCGTATTTTTGTGAGTCGGAAGATATTTCAAACTATTGTAATAAATTTATCAATAAATAATGAATTCGATTTTCTAAAAATTTTGTTTGAAGTTAGTTTTTTTTAAAAGTAGTTTAACTGTTTTTTTATTTTAATTTTATGTTTTTTTATGGGGAAAATTCCCTTTGTGATTCCTATTAAATTTTCATTCAGTTTTCATTACAATAAATACCAACGTGATATTTTTCAAAAAATTTTTTATTTCGAAAAAATATTTACAAGTATGACTCACCGCGTTTTCGTTATATTTTTGAATATCATTACATTTTTTCGCTTTATATTGCAATTTTCATCAGACCGAAAAATTCGTTCCATGCTTAAAAAAATCAAAATTAACGGTTTTTGCTTGAATAATGATGAAAGAAAATTTTTAACTGCGTTATTCAATAATGTTGAAACAGTTTGAAAAAAAAAAACTGATATTTCGGGAAAAGAAAAGCGCCGAATTTCTTTTCATGTGTTGCTCGACAAGAAAGTTCGGCCGAACTTTGGGATTCCCTTTTTCAATCAGTGTATTGTAATTAAATTAAATCATTACTTTGCTTATCAATTTAGTTATTCAATAGTGTTGAAAGAGTTTGAAAAAAAAAATTACCTTATATTTCGGGAAAAGAAAAGCGCCGAATTTCTTTTCATATGTTGCTCGACAAGAAAATCCAACCGAATTTTAGGATTCGCTTTTTCAATCAGTGAATGGTAATTAAATTAAATCATTACTTTGGTTATCGATTTGAAAATTTTTTTCGTAGGTTTGTCTTATATTTGTTAAAACTATGCACTTATTTACAGATCATGAAGCTTGTTGAACTATATATTATTTATGTTATAATTAAATTTTATTCGTATTACTTTTTATCATTAAATTCCCATTGGATGTCAATACTGGAAAACAGTGAATCAGTGAAATTTCAGTAATTCATCAATAAATACCCACTCTCTCAAACTGTAGAAACTATTCCACTTTTTTCAAGTTCGGAGGGTAAAATAAATAACAGCCTTAAAGTTTCATGTCATGTCACTCCCCTCTCCCCCTCTATTTGCATTATAAAAAGTTGATTACGCCTGTGCATATGGATAAAACATGACAAATCGCGAATACAAGTTGTATGGCGGAATTAAATGCCAGGTTGCAGGTGGGGAATGAATGTAGGTAGGCAACTTGTACCTTCGCTATTTCTCAAAAGAATATTACAGACATTCGCTCGCGAGCTCGCTATCGCGAAATAGCAGTTCAAAGGCGCCGTCGTTTTATCTATTTCATCTTTTAATTGATTTGACTGAATTACTGTCCAACGCCAGTTTCATCTCTGTCTTCTAAGGTCTAAATTATATATATTTGTTTTTGTACTAACATGAGTTTTGGGGAACGAGGGCTGATTTTCGGTGTTGTTAATAGATGATCGCTGTTCCGCTATTTTTATTGGCGTTACTGAATGTCTGCACTTTTACTTCCGGTTTTCCGGATGGCGCACCGGTAGATACGTGCGTTAAGGAGCGCGTTAATCAACCGTATCATGGACAGGTAAATTAATTTTTTAAGGTATTTGAGTTTTGGGGGAATGGATGTGTTTAGGCTGGAGAGTATTTTGGAGTTTGTGAGGTATTTTTTGAATTTTGGGTGTTTTTTATGTTTAAATGGTTTAGAATTTCGAAAATTGTTCTCTACGATTTTAGTGGTTTTTTCAGCATTTTTAAACAGATTTTGAAAATTATAGGTAATTAAATGTACCTCTGAAAATTTCGGAAAATTCCTATTTTTCTGTCTTTGAATTATTCAACAATATAAAGACTTAGAAGTTTGAACATTTTTGTAAATATTTCGTAGTTACAGATTACAAGTCAACAAAAAATGATTGATTCTAGGAATTTTAATGATTTCCAAAATCTTTTATATCTGTTGTAAAAATTGCTAGTTTCTGATTCATTTTTGAATATAATTATGATTTTTATTATAAGTCAGTTGAAAATTTTAGAATATTATGTTTTGTTGTTCAGTGAATAATAAAAACATTCATTCAAACTCGTAAAATTTTCTTCATTACGAAAATTTTGAAAATGAACATTATAAATTATTTAATTTACAGTTAGGATAACTAAAAATTTTTCGAGAAAATCGTGGAAAATAACAATGTAACTATCGATCTTTGTAGAACACTTTTAAATGTTCAAAAACATAAAATGTCGAAAATTGTTTCCTACAATTTTCGTGGTCGGTTTTTCAGCATTTTATAACATATTTTGAAAATTTAAAAGTAGTTGAATGTATTTATAAAAATTTCTAAAAATTCCCATTTTTCAGTCTTTGTATTTTTCAAAAATATAAAGACGTTTAGGATTGAATATTTTTGGAAATATTTTGTAATCATAGACCACAAGTCAATAAAAAATTGAGTAATCCTAGCAATTCTAATGATTTCCAAAATCATTTACTTCTTTTGAGAGAATTACTAATTTTTGATTCATTTTCAAATATAATGATAATTTTTATTTAGTCAGTTTAAAATCTTACAATGCTGTTCCGTTAGAAATTTCGGGAAAACCAAGAATTTCAGGAGTTGTTCCGCTTCAGTGAATAATCATATTTAATAATAATAACAACAACAACAACAACAACAACAACAACAACAACAACAACAACAACAACAACAACAACAACAACAACAACAACAACAACAACAACAA
>JAPYZL010062940.1:0-28690 GCA_030522825.1 Platygaster orseoliae | reverse complement strand
ATTATTATTATTATTATTATTATTATTATTATTATTATTATTATTATTATTATTATTATTATTATTATTATTATTATTATTATTATTATTATAAAATAGTTTGCTTATAAAATAAGAATTTGAATGGAATTGAATATTTGAAAAATTAAAATTGATGGAATTGAATCCATGAAATATTTTTGGACTCGAATATTGACGAAATGAATATTTGAATTTGATTTTAAAATATATTTCATGAATTTTATAAGAGAATAAAAAAATTGAATGGAATTGAATATTTGGAATATTTATATTGATGGAATTCAATATGTGGAATATTTTAGGAATTGAACAACTATGGAATTCATGGCATAAAATTTTTACGATTTCCAAATAAATATTCTAAAATTATTTTTATTTAGTCTTGTATACATGTTCAAAAAAATGTGCACAATAATTATAGATAAAAATTAAAATTAAAAAACCAAATTCATTTAATTCCAAAATAATCCCAGGATCTCGGAAGAAACACATTTTCTCGAAAAACCCTCCCCGAAAATATTTCCTGCCTACGCCCCTTCGCGTACATCGCACATGCAAATACAACTAATTCGATCTCCCTTCGTGTTATTGTTCCGAAACAAGTTGGAGCGAGCCTTGTAAACGCTAGAAAAAGACGGACAGACGCATCGAAAAAAGGAAGAAAAGCATCGTTGGAATTTCTAATGAAGTGTGTGAACTCCAACCCGTTCGCCGCGTAACCTAATTAAGCGCAGAGCTCGCATGCAAATTTTTCTCCGTGGGGCACCCCGGTACCCTTCATCACCGTGTTTTTTGTGTGGCCCGCGACAATGTAGAGGAAAAAATCTTTTACTCACGCTCATCAGGCCCTGTCAAAAAGTAACCTCGTCTGTTAATTGCGCCTGCGATGAAACTCACCTGGATCGTGTTTCCAGAGGGGTCCACAAACGGGTCCATCTACAAGAAACTCTAGAAGAATAGATGCGCGCAGTCTACGTTACTACGGTTTCTAATTTTTTGCCTCGCGAAATTCTAGCTCCTCGATCCACCGCATTTTGTCTAACATCGACCCAAACATTTTTTGCCGTCCACGTAATTCGAGTTTAGGAACCGTTCCAAGCTGCATTTCTTAAGTTGGAAAAAAGGCCGAGTTGATACAAAAGTGAGCATGGATATTCAAAGTTATATTAAAATTTTCAAAAAGGTTAGAAACCGAATAAATTTCAAACCTATTAAATTACATTAAATACTATAAATGTTTGTAAATGGTATTAAATGGTGTGTAAATAATATTTAACGTAAAATTTTGAAGCCCAAAATTTATAAAAATAAAATTTTAAATTTACATAGAGTTTAAAATTATAAATTTTCAAAAGTAATAATTTAAAAAAAAAAAACTTTTTTTATTTTTGAAAACAGTCTATCGCGAAAAATATGACTTAATTCAATGATAGGATTTTTGTTGTGAACATAGTCTGTCGGGAAATGTGTTTGTCGGAAAAATTGACTTTCGGGAAACTGCATTCGGGAAAATGGACAGGAATAATGAAAAATTTTTAAGAGCTTATTAAAGTAAAAGAACTAGGAAAAATGCATTGTACAAAAAAATACATTTTGTATCCAATTTATTATAATTTATGAATTTATTCAAAAAATGATAGAATTTTCATCCAATCCTATATTTTGAATCCATGAATTTAATTGAATTCATGATTTTGATTATTGAATTAATAGAATTTTCGAATTGATTTAATTTATACAATTAATGAATAAATAATTTTTGAAATTTATAAATTCATAAAAAAGACTGAATTAATGATTAAAAATGTGTCAAAACCGTGGAGTTCTGTGTTACAAAATTTACAATTACAGAATTATATATTTAAAAAAAGAAATTTGTGTAAAGTAAAAGTACTAGCAAAAATACATTGTGCAAAAAAATTCATTTTGGATCTAATTTAATCTTGTTTATGAATTTATTCAAAAAATGATCGAATTTTCATCCTATCCTATATTTCGAATCTATGAATTTAATTGAATTTATGATTTTGATAATTAAATTAATAGAATTTATCAATTGATTCATTATTGATTAATTATTCAATTTATGAATAATTAAGTTTTGAAATCTGTTAATTGATGAAATAAATTGAATTTATAATTTTAAGTATCAAAATCGTAGAGTTTTGTTTTGAAGAATTTACAATTATAGAATTATATATAAAAAAAAAAATAATTTTATATACAGTAAAATTTCTAACAAAAATGCATTGTCCAAAAAAATTCATTTTGAATCCAACTTAATCTAATTTATAAATTTATTCAAAAAATGATCGAATTTTCATCCTATCCTTTATTACAAATTTATAAATTTAATTGAATTAATGATTTTGATCAATAAATTGTTACAATTCATGAATTGGCTCAATTTATAGAATAAATGAATATTTAATTTTTGAAATGTATAGATAAATAAAAAAGCGGAATTCTCGATTTATAATGTGTCAAAATCGTGGAGTTCTG
This sequence comes from Platygaster orseoliae, assembly GCA_030522825.1. Taxonomy (NCBI): domain Eukaryota; kingdom Metazoa; phylum Arthropoda; class Insecta; order Hymenoptera; family Platygastridae; genus Platygaster; species Platygaster orseoliae. The sequence goes on along the minus strand of JAPYZL010062940.1, from coordinate 26,167 downwards.
CATTACAAAATTTACAATTACAGAATTTTATAAAAAAAAAGAATTCTATATAAAGTAAAAGTACTGACAAAAATGCATTGTCCAAAAAAATTCATTTAAAATCGAATTTAATCTAATTTATGAATTTATTCAAAAAATTATCGAATTTTCATCCTATCCTATATTACGAATCTATCAATATAATTGAATTAATAATTTTGATTATGGAATTAATAGAATGTATGAATTGATTCGATTTTCCCAATTTATGAATAATTTAGTTTTGAAATTTGTTAATTGATGAAATAGATCGCATTTATGATTCAAAGTAACAAAATCGTTGAGTTTTGTTTTGCAGAATTTACAATTACAAAATTTCATATTTGAAAAAAAAAGTTTTCTTTAGAAAGTAAAAATATTAGCAAAAATGCAATGTTAGAAAAAAATGTATTTTGGATCCAATATTATATAATTTATGAATTTATTCAAAAACTGATCGAATTTTTATCCTATCCTATATTTCGAATCCAAGAATTTAATTGAATTAATTATTTTTGATTCTTAAATTAATAGAATTTATGAATCAATTCAATTCTTTCAATTTATGAATAATAAAGTTTTGAAATTTATAAATTGATGAAATAGATCGAATCAATGATTTTAAGTATTAAAATCGTGGAGTTTTGTTTTGCAGAATTAATAATTACAGAATTTTATATTAAAAAGAAAAGAATCTCATGTAAAGTAAAAGTACTAGCAAAAATTCGTTGTCTAAAAAAATTTATTTTGGATCCAATTAAATCTAATTTATGAATTTATTCAAAAAACGATCGAATTTTCATCCTATCCTATATTTTGAATCTATGAATTTGATTGGTATTATGATTTTGAGTATCGAATTGATCGAATTTATGAATCATTTAAACGTATCTAATTTATAAGTAGATAAGTTTAGAAATTTATATAATAGATTGATGAAAAAGATCGAATTTTTGATTTAAAGTATTAAAATCGTGGAGTTCTGTATTACAAAATTTACAATTACAAAACTTTATTTAAAAAAAAAAACATCTGTAATAAACAAATGAGACTTTTGCATTTATATATTCTCGAACGGGAATGCAGTGTCAAAAAACAATCATTTTTAATCCAGTTCAATCTAATCTATAAATATATGAAAATTATTATAAATTTATTCAAAAAATGATTGAATTTTCATCCTATCCCATATAACGAACTATGAGTTTGATTGGAATCATGATTTCGAGTTTCAAATTAATCGAATTTATGAATTTATCAAATTGATAGAATTTATGAACAATAAGTTTTGAAATGTATAAATTTTTAAAATTAATAGAGTTTATGATTTTAAGTATTGAAATCGTGGAGTTTTGTATTGCATGGAAAAAAATAGCAAATTTCATTCAAAATCAGTTAAAAAGATACTGTTTTTTGAAAAGCAAATTCGATTCCTCAAAATCTGTGGAATTTTATTCACAGAATAAATTCTAGAAATTTATAGCGCGATTTTCAGGATTACATAAAATCTCTAAAAAATCAGAAAATGCTACAAAATGTTAAAAATAACAATACGAAAAGTATGGAAATTTATGAAATATTTCAGAGCTGTGTTGTAATAATTTTCACTTCTATTTATAAAAATCATCCCTTTTTATAGAATTTTAATTTCTAGAAAGCTAAAAAAATAAATATTCTCATGACTAAATGTACTAAAATGTATAGAAAATAGAAATGAAAATGTAGATTTCTCTAGAATAAAGTAATTGGTTTATATTTATTGTACAAATTACTATATTTTCTTTCAGTGTACGATATTTACACATTTTTGAAATTTTTTTCTGAGAAAATTAGGTTCAAATGATATTGTAATTGATCTTGTATCGGACGATCATTTCTCATTTACTGATTTAAAATTAAAAAACAAAATAAAAAATATTTAAAAAAAAGTAAAAAATACAATATGTTTAGTATTTTTCACTACATATCAACTTGTAATTACGATATTTGACGTTTTACAACACCGCAGGGTAAAAATAAAATAGATTTATGGCTAAATGTATAATAATAGATGAAAAAGAAAATAATATTGTAAATTTTTTTTTCATTTGGATCATAAATCGTGTAATGATTGGTATCATTACCAAGGGCAGAACGTCATGTGTAACGATTACAGTAGAACCTGCATTCGAAGGTGAAACTGAAAGCAGTGAATCGTCAATAGCCCAGCCGTTCGATAGGGATGAATATCTATTGATTGGCTTGAAACCCCTCGGAATCATTTCCGTATACCTGCATCTATACCTCGCATGCCCGTAAACACGACACTTAGTTCACGTCCTCGGGGCACGCGCCTTCCAACAGGTACTTAAACCTGTCTTCATGCCAAATTATAACTGTTTTATACTCTATTTTATACATTGTACGTCCTAATGATACCAGTTCAGCAATTAACCGTAATAACGTTGGGGTGCTTCAACTTTCATAGCGTTGCATTTGATTCCATTGCATCCATAAATTGCATTCAATTTCTTTGCATCCAATTCCATTGCATCCGATTCTATTCCATCCAATTCTATTGCATTCAATTCCATTGCATCCAATTCTATTCCATCCAATTCCATTGCATTCAATTCCATTGCATCCAATTTTATTCCATCCAATACCATTGCATTTATGAATTGCCTCCAATTCAATTGCATCCAATTTAATTGCATCCAATTCAATTGCATCGAATTCCATTGCATCCAATTTCATTGCATCCATAAATTACATTCATAAATTGCATCCAATTTCTTTGCATCCAATTCCATTGCATTCAATTCCATTGCATCTAATTCTATTGCATCCAATTCCATTGCATTTTCGAATTGCATCCAATTCAATTGTATCCAATTCAATTGCATCCAATTCCATTACATCCAATTACATTGCACCAATTCCATTGCATCCAATTAAATTGCATCGAATTCCATTACATCCAATTCCATTGCATCCATAAATTGCATCCATAAAATGTAATAACGTTGGGGTGCTTCAACTTTTATAGCGTGAAATGACATTTGAACGTTCAAAAAATCCTAGCACGCTTGTTGCGAAAATATTGTTTTCGAATAATGTAAAAGTTTATTCTGTGATATCGACATTTCTTTTGTTAAATAATCCAATATTTATTCTATCATAGTAACATAAAAATGCACAACCATCACCAATGTTTTGTTTGAGCCATGATTCAATGACAAAACCTTCAATTTTCATCAGACTTCTTTTCCTTACATAAAATTCAAACCACGATCATTCCAGATTCACAAATTTGCAATCTCGAATTCCCACATACACCCCTCGCAAAAAAACTCTTTGCATCCCACCACCTTGACTGCACGCAAAAAAACACACCGCGTGACTCATCCGGTTCTTTCATGTTGCATTTTTTTCACGAGCGTGAAAACAATCGACGCCCGTAAAAGGAGCGGAAAAAGTACCGAGAGGAATGGTTGAGTGCCCGAAGAACGAAGCAGGAAACTAGCCATGCAGCTATGGCAAATGAGCGAACGCTCATAGAGTTTCGCGTACAATGCCGGGGCCGAATAAAAAAAAATGTAGAGAAAAGAGAAAAAAATGAAAGAAAGAAAGAAAGAAAGGGGCGACAGGAAGAGAGGGTTCCCTCATTTACCAGGGGCGCCCCTGGTGTATTTGTCGATAAGGGGTTTATATGCAAATGGCGTAACTCGCGAAAGGAAAGAAGAAAAAATGGCTCGGCGTATAGGTGCAAGGATAATGCTCCATGGGAGGGGTCAGAGGGGGGGAGGGGCATGGATGTAACGTAATCAGATGATCAATTATGAAAACCGGGGCAAAAAAACAACGAGGGTTGACATCCGACTGACAGTCAGCGATGGGATCCTGTGCCAAAGCCGTGGTATCTCGATTGTGATCGAGGGTTATATTTACTCGTCGCTCCTGGGCTTGCAATCTTTCGCTATCTTGCTATTCACATCAGATCTAATCGACTTGAAGCAGTCTATGGGTTGTCACGTTTGGTTTTTTTTGCATTTTTGGGAGTCTCTGTAAGGCGTGATTATTGTGAGTTCGAATAATTAATCATTAGTTTTCTTTTACTGATTGTGAGTTTGGATTATTGAAATTTTAACTAATTCAATTAGTAAATGAGTAATTCACCATCGAATTAGTGGAATTCCACAAGTTAGCTAAGGAAATAAGTTTACCTTCCAATAAATTTGTTTTTTTGTTCAATTAACAGAGTAAAATCCTGCAACATTGTTTTTATTTTTCATTTTTTTTCAACATGAACTAGATTTTTCCTTGAACGAAGGGCTTCGCTCCCCAACCCCCACCGGGGCTCTGCCCCTGAACCGCGTCACGTGACCCGAAATTTTTGAAACGACTAGACAATTAAAGAATTTATTACTAACGTGATTAATGACATTTTCACTCACAACAAATTCTACAATTTCATTAGTGGAATTTTTCAAGTGACTAATGAATTTTCACTATTTCATAAGTAATTTGATAGTCGACGATCAAATAAGTAAAATGTAATGTATGTGACTGAATATTTAGTTAATATCCTATATATGGAATGGAGTGATATTTTTTTACTTTTTAAACAAATAAAAAAAGTATACCTGTAACTATTTATGAAGTGAACACATTCTAAGTTAATTTTATAAGGATTATGTTCCATTTTCTGTGTTTGAAAGTAGTAATTCACTTAATTCTTTAGTCATAACTTACTCATTCAATTAGGAAGCTAAAATTACTATTCCTATTAGTGACTCACTTTTCTCTTTTTCAATTAGTGAAATTCCACTAACAATTAGTAGTTTTTTACAAATTCAAATCGAGAGAGTGGATTAGTCAGAGTTGGAGGCAGAAAAAATATGTTTCCTCCAAAATTTCTAATTTTTTTTTTTAAGATTTTGGAGTTATTTTCTTTTATAAGTCCAGAGCCACACATTTTTCTGGAACATTATGATTTGGAAATCGAGGTTATAAAAATTTGAATGGTTTTCCAGATTTTTCAAAAAAGTATAACAACGCCAATCATGAATTATGAAAATTTTGATTTTGTATGTTGTATTTGAATTTTTTTACATTTTCTGGTATTTTTATACATTCTTAGTTTTTCTATGGATCGCTCTACATAGATTAATTAATTGCTATAATAAATAAATTAATGCTATATAATGTACCTATTTTATTTATTATTATGTAATTTAAAGTTCAAGGATTTATAATTATGTAATATAATTTATTATGATGTAATTTAATAAATATTAAATATTTATTATCATGTAATTTAACGTTCAAGAAAAAATTTAGTTCATGTTAAAAAAATGAGAAATAAAAACAATATTGCAAGATTTCACTCTGGTCTTGCCCCCTTTAAAAATTACGCAAAAAGAATTATTAAAAAACGAAGGTATTATAATGTATGATTAAAAATAGTATTTTGAGTCATTTATTTTCTTAGAAAAAAGAATAATTAATTTTTGATTTGTGTTATCCAGGCACTTTTTTTTGTATTTTTTTTTTTTTTTTTTTTGTATTTCTACAGTTTGAAGAATTTTATTACTATTTTGATGGGTTTCAATATGGAATTTAGGAATTATACAAACTGAGTTTAAAAGTTCTATAAATTTTCAAAAAAGTAATAAATATCTACACTGTTTTTATGTATAAGAAGATTTCTAGTATTTCTTACCTTTTTAAAATATCAATGAAATTCCAAAAGACTCACTATTATTTTTCTAGATTGCATCCAATTCAATTGCATCCAATTCCATTGCATCCATTTCAGTTGGATCCATAAGTTGCATCTAATTCCATTGCATTCATAAATTGCATCCGTAAATTGCATCCAATCCCATTGTATCCAATTCCATTGCATCAAATCCCATTGCATCCAGAAATTGCATCCAATTCCATCGCATCCAGAAATTGCATTCAATTTCATAGCATCCAATTCCATTGCATCTATAAATTACATCCAATTCTATTCTATCAAATCCCATTGCATTTATGAATTGCATCCAGTTCAATTGCATCCAATTCAATTACATCGAATTCCAGTTAATCTAATTCCCTTGCATCCAATTTCATTGCATCCATAAATTGCATCCAATTCAATTGCATCGAATTCCATTGCATCCATAAATTGCATCCAATTCCATTGCATCCAATTCCATCGCATTTATAAATTGCATCTAATTCAACTGCATCCAATTCAATTGCATTGAATTCCATTACATCCAATTCCATTGCATCCATAAATTGCATCCAACTCCATTGCATTCATAAATTGCATCCAATTCCATTGCATCCAATTCTATTCCATCCAGTTCCATTACATTTATGAATTGCATCTAATTCAACTGCATCCAATTCAATTGCATCGAATTCCATTACATCCAATTCCATTGCATCCAATTCCATTGCATCCATAAATTGCATCCATGAATTGCATCTAATTCCATTCCATCCATAAATTGCATACATAAATTGCATCCAATTCCATTGCATCGATAAATTGCATCCAATTCTATTGCATCCAATTCCATAGCATACAATTCCATTACATCCACTTCATTTGCATTAACCATTTGCATCGACAAATAACCAAGAGGAAATCCTCTCATTTCACTCCTTTCTCGTTGATACCGAGGTCTGCAATTATGATTCTGGCAACTGCTAAACGCAATCGTAAACCAGATCGACCAAACATGGCGATGTGTCCGGCCAAAAGCGAGTTGAGCAGGTGTAGACGATCGTGATAGAATAATTAATATTCAGAGAAGGAAAAAAGAGGCTGTGGCATGATAGCGTTTAACGCGTTAGCGCCAACACGTAACGGTTCAAATTTTGCACCTGGCATTTCACAGGAATTGCTTGGCTATTTCTCCAAATGCGATTGCTCATAGGTGTTGATTACCTTGGTAAGAAATTTTTATATTCCATCAATAAAAAAAAACAAGCTTTGGGATAAAATTATACGTTGCATGTTGACAACTTTGGCACTGCAAGTGGAGTTGGTGTACTTTCAAAGGAAGATGATCCAATGAATTATTATTGATAACACCTGCGAGTTAATGAGGCTTTGGGCGTATTTTGGAGCAGATGGTCTTTGGTGGTGGACATGGAAAATGTGTCATTCGAGGGGATTGGGGTTTATGGAATTTTGGAGTTGACTTTTGCAGGTTTCAATTTGTTTGTCATGTGACTTTGACATTTGTTTGAAGCTGGAACAGGTTTCGAACCTGTGAATTTTGAAAGAATTTCGTGAAAAAAATGAATTTCATTTTCTTATTGATTCCGTTGCATTTGATTCCATTGCATCCATAAATTGCATCGAATTTCATTGCATCCAATTCCATTGCATTCAATTTCATGGCATTCAATTCCATTGCATCCAATTCCATTGCATCCATAAATTGCATCCAAATCCATTGCATCCATAAATTGCATTCAATTCCATTACATTTATTAATTGCATCCAATTCAGTTGCATCCAATGAAAAAAATTCTGCAAATTTCAAAAATAATAGTTTATATTTGTGTTTGCCTTGGCAGGTTTTAAACTTTTTGTTTCAATAAAAAACTTTGAAGAACTATTACGATTATGCTTATCGAGCTTTAACAATTTTTTTTTATTTCTCGATTTCTCGAAATTAAAATCCTTTTCAAAATTATTCCTTATTTTTAGATACAGGAAAATTAAGGTCCGACTTGAAATTCTGATTTAACCTGAAATTGAGTCTGTGTTCGTAATTTTAAATTAAAAGGATTTTTCATTATTTGAAGAAATCATTCTTGATTTAAGACAACAAATTAACAACTTTGAACATGGATCGAATTGAAGGTTATATTTGATTATATTTTTTCGTATAATAAAATATTATACTAGTATTATATTAAATACTATTATATTATTATTATTATTATTATCATCATCAATTAATTTAATAATAATAATAATATTCATATCAATAATTATAATAATTATAATTTAATTGATTAATCTATTATATTATATGTAAAATAAGATTGAATTTTTAAAGTCATAATATCACTGCAATTCTCGAGTTTCTCGGGAGTTTCAGGTAATTTTTTCGAATTCACGAGTATTCTACAAATTTTAAGTTATAAATTTATTTTATATCTAAATTTTTTATATTTTTCGACATTCTACGGAAGTCATTTATAAAAATTATTCGTAAAAGCTGTATTTATTTGCTATGAATTTATTTCAAACTTAATATCTCCTTGACTAGTTTACAATGTAAAGAAACCCTGTTTAATTCTTCGAAACTTACAAATTCTATTTAAAAAAATAGTTCAAAATTCAACATTTAATTTTTCAAAACTCTATCATAATTTTATCACTCCATATAACACAAGTTTTTAAAGCAAAATTATTTTAATGTTCGATTTATTTTTTGAACTTGTTTAAAATCGTCTGCAATGTTGAAAATTTTAGATTCTTTGAATGTTATTCATTAATCGTGATTTTATTTGTATAATTTCTAAATTTTGCTTTAAAATATAACATTATAATGCACTTTTTCTAAGCTGATATATTTATGAAGTAAAAATTTTTTTATCTTTTTCTTTTGATTTTCCAAGTCAATTTGAATTAATAGGTAAATTCGAATAATGACTTAACATCATTTTTATACATACACATGAAATAATTTCTCGATAGTAAAGTTTATAAGATAAGTTTATAATTTCATAAAATTTTGTAAAAGTTCACTATACATAGCAAAAATAAGCTAGACAGATCTAAAATTAAATGATATTTATATGATAATCTTATATGAAATTTATCTATTATTTATAATAAATAATCAGTAGAAATACAATAAATAAACGAATATAATAATTAGTATAAATAATTAGAAAATTTATTCATTATAGAAAAATATTTATTTATATATACAAAATTTTATATGAAAATTATCTATATGAAAATTTGTATGGTATTCGAAAAACTGTTAATATCTGTATAAATTTATAAAAACCGTCAATTTTGTTTTTTATTTTGTTAAATTATCGTTAAATACATTCTGCAATCAGAAAAATATTTAAGCCTTACATAATTCTATTTGAAATTGCTGGTGACCTATTAATTTTTTTTTTTTTTTTTTAATTTTTAAATAACTTCAAAAATGAAAGTTGAAACGTTGTTCTTGTTCCAATTTTTCAAAATCTACATTTTCGAAAAAAACCTTATTATTTACACAGCTTTTTAAATATTAAAATATTGGATATTTGTAATATATACATCTTCATGTAATATATAAAAATATACATAAAATAAAAACAAATTAAAAGTAATGGCAAGGACACATGAAAAATCTTTATCAGTTTATTAATTATTCGTTGCAGATTCGAAGCAGTGAATTTAATTTACCGAAAAATGCTCAAGTTCTACAAGGATGGAGAAATAGACTGGCTTCTCATTCATGACGCTGGATCAACAATCGATGACACTGAGCTGCCTCATCATGTCACTAATTCCAATGATCTTGATCGCATGATCGGTGGTTGCTTCCGCTCGTTGCTCGCCATTTTGCCAGCGAAACCGACCATTGTCACCATCGCAAGGTTAGAAAAAAATTTCCACGCGTCATTTTAAAAATCAATTTTGTATTGCAACTATTTTTCGGTTTTTTAGTTTCTTCAGTGCTTGAAATTTCATCGATTTAAACATTTTCATTTCATGAAATTGAACATTTTAATCAAAAATTTCAGTTCAATCAATGTAATTTAATCAAAATTACATCTAAACAATTTAATTTAATTCAATTTAATCAACAATTATAATTAAATCAATTTTGAATTTTAATTTAAATTTAATTATAATAATTTTATTTTATTTTATTTTACTTTATTTCATCTAATTGAATTCAATTGAATCTAATTTTATTATATTTAATTTAATTCAATCCAATTCAATTTAATTTAATATAATTTAATTTAATTTAATTGATTTTAATTCAATTCAATTGAATTCAATTAAACTTTAATTTAATCAATTTAATTTCATCAATTGAATTTTATTTAATCTATTGAATTTAATTTGTTAAAATTTTAATTTAATCAATAAAAATACTATTTCGATTTCTGGTTACTATAAGGAAATAATAAAAAATTGATTTTTATAAATGTCATGCACTGCCTATTACGCTGTTGGTACCCACATAAAATAATCATGAAATTATAAAAGCTATAATTTAAGATATCTTGACAAAAACGATATCCAATTAAACAGAAATTAATGAACCTAGCAGATGCGACTATAAAATTTTATGGCGCCATTTCATATTGTGCCATTATTTACACAAGTTATGAACTCGTGGAAATTCAAATCGTTGCTTTGCAGAAGAATAAATTCTTTGTTTCCGTTTTCTCCGTCGATAGCGATATTCTAGAAAAGTGCAAAAGCGGGCTACTGATAGCGAAAAATACACTAATGTGGGCAAAAGTCATAATGTTGGAGAAAAAAAAAATGTTTTGCGTTTTTATGGTATCTTGTTGGGAAAACTTGATTATTTTGTGTTGAATGTTTTTGCAATGGTTTTATCAGTGAAAAAAGCAAAACTTGTGAAAATAGACTAATTAGTTTTCTTGATAAGATGAGAATGAAAATGGAAATGTGGGAAATGTATCATACAGAGATATAATAAAGAAATAAGTTGTTGTTTAAACTTTAGAGAAAAAGGAGATTAATTTATAATTGAAAAAATTTATGAAACGCAGAAATTAAAAAGAGCAACGTACGAAGAAAAGTAAGAACAATTGTATTAATTTCGTTTTTGTCATATTTGATGAACAACTGTAGAAAAAATTATTGATTATCTAAATAGATGAAACACAATTTTCGAAATTGCTATCATTCATTATATTATTGTAAGAAACAATGTACAATGTTATATTGTTATTAATAGTATCATTTTTATTATACTTATCAACGATTTATACAAAATAAAACTTTGTTGCAGTTAAATATCCTGGTAAATTGATATGTTAAAAAATTATTGAATGTGAAATTTCTTTGAAAATTCAAATCATGAAGAATATCATTACAAAAAGCTTTTCATTAAAAAATCCTACATTGAAAAAAATGACACTTGTAAATGAAATGTTAGACTTTCGAGTATTTTTTCATTTTTTCAAAAAAAGGTTAAAAAAACATATGAAACATATTTAAAAATACTAAAAATAAGTATGTTCCTTAATCTGAGGGAAAAACTAAAAAAAATTTAGAATGTTCATTAAAAATCGATATTGTTGGGTAAATTTCTTTACGATTCTATTGTCATTCTAGAAAATCAATTTTATCCTGTGATTAGGAATAAATTTAATCAATTTATTGTTATAATGCAATATTAGAAAGAACAATAGTTTTTTTTTGCAAACTATAGGTTTTAAATTGAATTTTAAAGAAAACATTTAAATTTATTTTTTGTTATATGTATTGCAAAATATGGTATTAGTTAGTTAAGAATGAATTTTTTATTCCGATAAGAAATCATTTATTTTTCAAACTCTAAGAAAAAAATACAATTTTTTACATTGATTCATAATAAAGTCAATCTTATTTCAGAATGCAACAAAATTAAGGCATGACTTGAAATTCAAATATTATCTTAAATTCAGTCCATGTTGAAATTTATTTTCAAGCATACAATTCTTTAATGAAGAGGATCAGTGTTGAATCAAAAATGATTTTTTTTAATTTAGGCGAATCTACTTTATTTGTTACTTGCTTCTTTGAAAATATTAACAATGTTGACTACTGAAGGATACTATTTTAATTTTAAGTTAATTTTGTTGCATTTTAAAAATAAGTTGGTGTTAGAAAAGATCTTTTGAGCATACTGACGTAATTCCAAAAAATATCTATTTAACATCACTCTAAATAGTCAATCTTATTTTAAGATGCACCAACTTGAGGCATGACTTGAAATTTCAATATAACCTTGAATTAAGTCTATATTCACAATAACCTTCAAGCTTGAGAATGAAAAATTCAAATAATTTATCATAACTTACAAAAATGATTCTCGATTGTAGATTTTCCTCTTCATTCAAGACTTGCTTTCTTGAAAACGAATTAAATTCAAGATATACTATTTGAACATAAGTCGTATCTTAATCTTGTAACGTCTTAAAATAAAAGTAACAATTTAGAGTTTAGGAAATTTGTAAAATATTATATCTGGCAAACATTAAATTCAAGATACTATTCGAATCACAAGTCATGTCTTAATTCAACTGCATCCTAAAATAAGATTGACATTTCAGATTTTAAGAAACATGCAAAATTATATTTGGTATAAATTTCATCTAGATTTCTCAGCAACATTGGTTTACAGAGATTATTTTTGATTTTTTATGACACTTTGAAGAGTTGGAAGTCAGAAACTTTGAATGTTCTTGCTTAAAATACGCATACACATATTAAATTCAAGATACAGTTTAAGTTCCAAGTCACGCTTTAATTCAACTGCATCTTAAAATGCAAGCTATTATATCTAGTAAACAATAAAATCTAAATTTCTCAGCAACTTTGGTTTGCTGAAATCATTGTTGATTTTTTAAGACACTTAAAAGAATTTGAAGTCAAAAACGTTTAATGTTTCTGCTTGTTATACGCATACACACAATAAATTCAAGATACTATCTAAATTCCGAATCATGTCTTAATTCAACTTTATCTTAAAATAAGATTGACCTTATAGAGTTCAAAATATGCAAGATATTATATCTGACAAACAATAAATTCAAGATTCTACTTGAATTCCCAGTTGTGCCTTAATTTCGTTGCATCTTAAAATAAGATTGACTCTAAAAAGTTTAGGAAATATGCAAAGTATTATATCCAACAAACATTGGAATCTAGATTTCTTAGTAACTTTTTGGTTTACTAGAATCATTGTTGATTTTTTAAGACACTTTGATGAATTTGAAGTTAGAAACTTTGAATGTTCTTGCTTAAAATACGCATACACATATTAAATTCAAGATACTATTAAAATTCTAAATCACGTCTTACTTCAACTGCATCTTAAAATGCAAGATATTATATCTGGCAAACATTATAATCTAGATTTCTCAGCAACGTTAGTTTCCTGAAATCATTGTTGATTTTTGAAGACACTTTGAAGAATTTAAAGTCATTTGAATGTCCTTGCTTGGTATACGCATACACACATTAAATTCAAGATACTATCTTAATTCCAAGTCATGTTTTAATGCAACTGCATCTTGAAATAATATTGACCGTATAGAATTTCAAAATATGCAAGATATTACATCTGGCAAACATTTAATTCAAGATACTAGTTGAATTCTGAGTTTGCCTTAATTTCGTTGCATCTTAAAATAAGATTGACTCTAAAAAGTTTAGGAAATATGCAAAATATTATATCCAACAAACATTGGAATCTAGATTTCTTAGTAACTTTGGTTTACTGAAATCATTGTTGATTTTTTAAGACACTTTGATAAATTTGAAGTCAAAAACTTTGAATGTTCTTGCTTAAAATACGCAGACACACATTAGTTCAAGATACTATTTAAATTCTAAGTCACGTCTTAATTCAACTGCATCTTAAAATGCAAGATATTATATCTGGCAGACATTAAAATCTAGACTTCTCTGCAACTTTGATTTACTGAAATCATTGTTAAATTTTTAAGACACTTTGAAAATTTTTAAGGCAGAAACGTTAAATGTTCTTGCTTGGAATACGCATATACACATTTAATTCAAGATACATTCTAAGTTCCAAGTCATGTCTTAATTCAACTTCATCTTAAAATAAGATTGACCTAATAGAGTTTCAAAATATGCAAGATATAACATCTGGCAAACATTAAATTCAAGATACTAGTTGAATTCCAAGTTGTGCCTTAATTTTGTTTCATCTTAAATAAGATTTACTCCAAAGAGTTTAGGAAACATACAAAATAATATATCTAACAAACATTGAAATCTAGATTTTTCAGCAACTTTGGTTTACTCGAATCATTGTTGATTTGTTAAGACACTTTGATGAATTTGATGTTAGAAACTTTGAACGTTCTTTCTTAAAATACGCATACATACATTAGCTCAAGATACTATTTAAATTCTAAGCCACGTCTTAATTCAACTGCATCTTAAAATGCAAGATATTATATCTGGCAAACATTAAAATCTAGATTCCTCAACAACTTTGGTTTCCGGAAATCATTGTTGATTTTGGAAGACACTTTGAAGAATTTAAAGTCAGTTGAATGTCCTTGCTAGGAATACGCATACACACATGGTATCATGTCCTGAAGGGTATTTCTGAAGTGAAAAAGAAGGGATAAAGGGTGGTTCAAAAAGGTCGCAGGGTGGGCACCAAGTGGGGTTAGGGTACCATGAAGCTCCACCTTCTGTTAGAATAGGAGGAAGCCTTTTCAGGGGTGAGAAACAATTTCGTTTCGCACTTGAATGTTTCTCTGCTAGATGTCCTTGCTCTACAATGCTCAATTCCTGGAATTCTGTGGGTTCAATTTTTTCAATATTTTCAATTTAAAACGGTCAAGCTTGGAAAAAAACATTTTTAGAACATATTTCTATATGAATCAATAGTATCTAAATGTTTCGTTCATTTTTTATGGGGTTTGCAAAATAAAATGAGTGAAAATAATTTATTTAAAATTCAGTAATGAAATATTTTGTGTATGATAAATTTACTTTGATTACTATTTTTAATTTTTTTTTTTGCATTGTTTTGTGTAATTTATAAAATATGTAATATCATTCAAAATGATTGGAATATAAATGAAATTAAATTATGTTAATATCTCACTCTAAATATCTTATTTTTTAATTAGTGAAATAATCGAAAACTGCATCTTTCTTCATAATTTTTACTTCAGATCCAGCGAGGACGAATACTGTCCACCAGAAGACGTCGATCGAATTCAGGCCAGTGTTCTCGACGAACTGCGTGAAAATTTGGACGCAGAAATTGACATCCGTTTGTTATACCAAGAAGAAGAAATCATGTAATCCAATTCGTGAGTTTAATTTTGTCGAGTTTCTTACAAGGCTCTCGAAACTTCCATTATGATTTTTTTTACAAATATTGTGTACGAACGTATAATGTTCAAGATTACTGAAAATTACATGTAATCGTGTAATCAAATTTGCGTGCTATTTTTTAACAATCGAATTTTGTACGATGTTTTGTAAGTCCAAATAAAAGATTTTTCATGAATACTGTAGGAACGAAAATCATTCTAATTTTAGATTTATAATATTTTGCACACTTCAAGTAATTTATTTCAGAAACTAATATGTAGAAGAAAATTGGGAAATTATTAACAGTAATTCATAGTTCATGATAATTTAGTATTTTTGCAAGTTAAGTTTGAGTAATTTGTTTCTAAATTTCAGAAAAGGAATAAACTTGTTTTTGGGTTGTTGGAAGAAAAAAATTTTCGAAAATTAAGAATTTACGGAAAAAAAATGAAATGTGAAATTCTCACTAATTCTTTATTTTTCGACTGAAATATCAAGTGATGTGATTTTGACTTTGTAAAAAAATCAGTGATTGATAAAGTATCAACAATGTTTAAGATTTTTCGTAATTTTGCACTCCTGAATGTAAACTTCGTGTAATTAAATTTTTGATTTCAAACAGAGAACGTAAAATCCAAAATAATAGACACTGTTTAAATTTGTTGTAATTTGAGGTTCTAACTGAAATTTTGGGGAATAGAACTCTCAATTTCAAAAAAAATCAACAAGTTATTTCGAATTTTAAAACTCTGGATTTTTTGAAATAAAAAAACTTTTTATGTTCTATGTGCATTAGGCATATTTAAAAATGCATAATAAGTTCGAAAAATTTCTTTTATACATTTTTAGACTGCTACAGCTGGAGGGAGGTTGATGAATAAAAAAAAAATTTTCCATAGTTTATAAACAGATTCCTGGTCATTTTCCCGAATCCAACTTCCCGAACGGTCATTTTCCCGAAATTTCATTATTCCGAACGTATTATTGCCCGAATGGCCATTTTCCCGAAAGTATCTTTCCCCGAACGACAATTTTCCCGAAAGTATTAATTTTCCCGAAAGTATTAATTTTCGAATTCCGGTTGGAATTTCACTTTTACTTCAATTGTATACATTTATGAATTTCATAAGAAGAGTCTTCAATGAAAAGAGTCATTGTAAAAGTTTTAAATTTCAAAATTGTGAATTTTATTTTATTTCAAATCAAAAAAATTTTAATTTAAAAATACAATTTTAAAGTTTTATTTATTAATTAAAAATTTTTATTGCAGTTTTGAAATTTTATTATTACAGTTTTTAATGCGTAACCATGGCATTTCTAGACATTAGGCTAATAGGAAAATTTTCCGTTCAGGAAAATTAAAAACCCTTCGGAAAAACTGATTCGGGAAAATGGCCGTTCGGGAAAAAGGCTGTTCGGGAAAATGGTCGGCAACGTTATAAACAACCCCCCCAAAAAATTGAATGTTCTTTCACTGGAAAAACTTTTTATTATAAAATATTCTGAAAAATAATTTATTATAATTAAAGTGTTAGATTTTTTTTATAATTCATCAAAGATTCAAAAATGGTTTCTTCGATGTTCATTCTTCAGTTTTTTAAATTTTCAAATATCTGCAAGTTTTATTGTTCAACTATATAAAGCATTGAAAATTCGTGATTTTTGAAATACGGAAAATGTACAGTAATAATAAAAAAATCACCGAATTTCAAAATACAAATATTTGTTTCAATTAAAAAATTTCACTGGAAAAAAACCTTTATTAAATCAAGTATGAATAAATTCTGCGACAAAAGTACTATATAATTTAGTTTTTAGCTACCATATTTCACTTTTTCTCATATCGATCAAAAATTTAAAAATGTTTCTTTGAGTAAACGATTCTTTTGTCGCATTTTCACGCGTATTTACAATAGATATTGCTACTTTACCCAACCCTTTATGCACGTTTCTCCATTTGCATAAGGTCCACATTTCTCACACATCTCAACAGAACTCCCTTTCTTTTCTTCCGCGTCCTTCAAAATAACCCTTCAGGAATTTTCGACCAAATGGGACA
Organism: Platygaster orseoliae; assembly: GCA_030522825.1. Lineage (NCBI taxonomy): Eukaryota > Metazoa > Arthropoda > Insecta > Hymenoptera > Platygastridae > Platygaster > Platygaster orseoliae. Next base: position 9,026 of record JAPYZL010062940.1, on the reverse strand, counting down.
ACAAATAGTTATTATATTTCCAAATCATATTTTATTCCTTCAACAATATTTCCCATTAATTCACAATAACGAGAAAATAAAAAAGTTAAAACCATACATGAAACGTAGAAAAATATACAAAAAAATTTTTATTTGTAAAATTAAAAATTGAAAAATTAAAAATTAATGAATAAATTTAATAAATTAAATTAAATAAAAAAAAACTAAATTAAATTAATTAAAATCCAATCAAATCAAATCAAATAAATTAAACTAAATTAAATAAAATTAACTAAAACTAAAATAAATTAAATTGAATTAATTAAAATTATAATAAAATAAATTAAATTTATTAAAATTAAAATAAGTTAAAATAAACTAATCAAAATTGAAATACGTAAAATTATAATAAATTGCATTAAATTAATTAAAATTTGAATAAATTGCATAAAATTAAATAAAATTAAAATAAATTGCATCAAATTAATTAAAATTAAAATACGTCAAATTAAAATAAATTGCATCAAATTAATTAAAATTAAAATCAATTGCATCAAATTAATTAAAATTATAATAAATCAAATTGAATTAGAAAATTATTAAAACAAATTGAAATAAATCATTTAAAATTTAAATAAGTTAAATTAAAATTGTGTGACAAAAAAATTGTGATCCTGAAATTGATCTCAGAGTTTTTTCGTCTCCAGCAAAAAAGCTTTTGGGGTACGATGAACTCAACCCGTTCGTTTTTTGCGTGATTTTTTTTATTCGACTGGGTATTATTCCTTCACTGACGTTCTGATAAATTCGAAGCTCGTCTCTGAAATAGTAGGAGACGTGGAAAACGTTTTTTTTTCTTCCGTGCATTTTTTACGGGCTCCCTTACGCGTGGATTAGACACGGGCCCGGGATTACGGCGCCGGAGGCAGTTGCACTTTTGCCAGTCGCACCCAGAGTTTTTCTATGATACTTTCGTTTCTTGCCCCATCACCTGGATGCGAGGTTAACTCGGCTGTTCATTTGCAAAAAGGTTGCAAAAAATTAGGCATGAAACTGACTCTCTAATTTCGGCTGTAAAAAATTGTAAGGGACATCGGTGGAGTACTTGAGGAAAAAAACAGGGTTTCAAGTAAATGATATATCAATGAAACTTTTGGAGGCTTATTTTGGATTTTATTATATGGATATTTTGACAATCGAGTTAGGAAAAAAAATTATAACTAATTATTAAATAAACTTATGAATTCAATGAAATTTCTATCATTTATGAATTGATAATATAAAAATTAATGAAATAAAAAATGAAAAAAATGATAATATAATTAATTTAATTTAATTTAATAATATATATTTATTAATAATTAATTATTTATTATAATAATAAATGATAACATTTATATATTACTATTTATTATATTTATTTATAATGTATATTATTATTACTCATGGAGGATTATGAGATTGAATGTTTTTCTAATAACATTTAAATAATTTTATTATTAAAAATGATACAGAATCTTCGTAAATTATGAAACATTTAGATGAATTTCGTTAATAATGAGAATCGACACACAGATCGAAGAATTTGAGGAAACTTTGTGAGACTACAAATTAATATTTCAAAAATTACAAAATTTGTGAAACCATGTAATAACCAAAACAAAAAATTAAAAAAATTCTAAAAAGGATATCATGAAAAAATACAACACTTTTCAAAAATAATAAACCCAATTGAGAATAGAATTAGATTATTTTCCCGAATCCCCAATCGTCAGAATTAGAATGATCTTTTTTTTTTCAATTTAATGAAACAGATGTAGAATCAAAATTTATAAAAATCATCATAAATTATTTTCATAAATATAATAGACAATCATTAAAAAAAACTGTTCTTTCCAATAAATTATTCTGAATCAAGGTGTTTATTACGAAAATTTACATTAAATTGACAAAATCTTGAAAACGAGAGTAATTATCAATAATTTGGAGAGAATTTTAGGAAATTTTATGGGGCTATAAATTAATATTCAAAAAATTACTAAATTCTTAAAACCATGTTAAAACTCAACCAAAATATCAAAAAAATCATAAAAACGATATCATGAAAAAAAACAACACTCTTCAAAAATAATAAAGCGAATTGAGAACAGAATTTGATTATTTTCCTCAATGCCCAATCTTCATGATTAGAATGATCTTTTTTTTCCACCAAATAAAACAGGTATACAATCGGAATCAACAGAATCCAACATAAATTATCCTTATAAACATAACAGACAATAAGAAAAAAATTATAATAAAAAATAACAGTTCACTTCAAAAAATTGTTTACAATCAAGGTGTATTAAGAACATTCACATTAAATCGAGAAAATCATGTAAATCATGTAACTTTAAAAAATTAGAGTAATTATGTATCAATAAATTACTATAAGCAAAAAATTATTAAATTTGTGAAATCATGTAATAGCTAAAACAGAATATCCAAAAAAGTCTAAAAAAGATATCATGAAAAATACAACACTCTTCAAATATAATAAACCCAATTGAAAATATAATTTAATTTATACAAAAAGGTAACTATTGATATAATTTAATTATTATATTATAATATTACATTTTTATATTATATTCAATTATATGATATATTATATTTTTGTAAATATCAATCAATTTATAATTTATGAAAAAATATAATTGAAAATTCAACTGTTTTCCCGAACCCATAATCATTGGGATGAGAATGATGGTATTTTTTTCTTTTTTACTTTTACTTCACTGATTTTTTTTTTGTCTAAAAAAATAATAAACTCGAATGAAAATATAATTTTATTTATAAAAAACTTTATTACTAATATAATTTAATTATTTTCTTATTGTACTATAGGTTTATATTATATTTTTCTATTATATTTTTATCATATTTAATTATATATATTTTATATTATATTATTATAAATAATAATCAATTTATAATTAATAAAAAAATATTATTGAAAATTCAATTATTTTCCCGATTCCACAATCGTCAGTATTAGAATGATGTTATTTTATTACTTTTTTCCTTTAACTTTACTGATTTTTTTTATCTTCAAAAATAATAAATTCAGTTAAAAATATAGTTTAATTTATATAAAATTTATTTACTAATATAATTGAATTATTTTATAATTGTATTATATTTTTCTATTATATTTGATTATATTATATAGGGGAGACTGGGGCAAAATGCGCAGTTCACGAAATGTTCAATTAGCATTACCGTCAGAACGGTAATCACTGGAGACTTGAAATTTTTTCCATATATGGCTCTAGAGTCGAGTATCAAAGGTCATTAATTGCGTCTTGTTTGTTTGTTTGTTTACTTTTTCGATTATAAAACAAAGTGTGTTTTAGCCACTTTATTGTGAATATTTGTCTGAAAGGAAATTTCAACTTTTGCGTCATTTTTTTCATCAGAATTGATGGTAGGTGAGTTATTCTAGTAATGCAGGTGTGAGAAAGACGAAAACGTGATCGGTTTGGTAAAACTTTGATTCGTTTTCGAATCACACGTTGATAAGCCGGAAATGTAGCCATGGGGCAAAATGCCTAGTTTTGCGTGGGGCAAAATGCCCAGTGCTTGTTTTGTATTTTTTCGTTGTGTATGGTCATGTTATGCTATTTCCTTCACTTTTTTGTTGTTTTCCATTTTTTTTTTTTTTGTCAAATTGTTTTTAAACCTAGGGTCGTATCGAGGTCAGGGCAGTGCCCCGGGGCCCACAAACTTTTTCTCGAAAAATGTGATGAGAATGATGAGCAAAAAAAGGTGGTGTCACTTTTGAACAGCAAAACTTAAATATGATGAAGGTAGAGTTTAAGTTCCTCAACTTGTAAAAAAGCCTCCTTTTTTCAACACCTTTTTTTAAAATCAAATTTGAAAGTTTGATGACTTTTTTTTCAATTTTTGTGAAATAACGAACTTGTTCTAAATTTGTTTTTTTATTTTTTTTTTTTCATTTTTTTCATCATGGTTCGCGTTTATGTTCGAAAAACAGAGCAGATTCATGGTGGAAAAGTATTCGAAGCGTGCAAGGCTGTCCGCGAGGGGATGCCTGCGAATTGCGCGTCGAAACGCTTTTCTGTCGCTCGACGGACACTCAATCGCTACTTACAAAATTTTTGTTCTTAACAAAAAAATTTTTATTGAAAATGTTTATGAAATCATTTATTTTATGTTTTCCACAATTTTTCAGTAATCAACCTCGTCAAAATCGCGTTTTCCGGAATTGCGCATTTTGCCCCAGCGTGGGGCAAAATGCGCAGAAAATCGTTTTTTTTTAATAAATATGTGAGGCATAAGGTTTAACTAGAACTAAAGTTGCTTGAGGCTAAATTGTAGCCACATATGTGGGCTACAATATAGTGTCATTTGCAGATCCTCTCAGCCCTTATGCTGCCTCAAAAATTTAATATTATCAAAAACTGTGCATTTGGCCCCAGTCTCCCCTATTATATGATTATAAATGTAATTAAATTCATAATTTATAAAAAAAAATAAATGAAAATTAAATTTTTCCCCGAATCCATAATCATCAGTATTAGAATGATGTTATTTTTTACTTTTTTCTTTTAACTTTACTGATTTTTTTTATCTTCGAAAATAATACACCCAATTGAAAATATAATTTAATTTATAAAAATTTAAGCGGTTATATAATTAAATTATTTAATAATTATATTATATACAATTCTATTATATATTATATTATTATAAATATCAATAAACTTATAATTTATAAAAAAATATAATTCAAAATTTAATTATTTTCCCGAATCCATAATCATTGGGATTAGAATGATGTTATTTTTCAAACTTAATGAAACAGGTGTAGAATCGTAATCTCGGAAATGCCGGTTCTCACAGCTCATGGGAATCGTCGACCCATCACACGTGCGCTTCCTCAGATATAGGTGTTGTAGCGGAATCGATTATGCGCGTGACGGAAAAGATCTCTCGAGGCGAGTATGCTAATCGCGGGTCCCTAATGCGATGCGACGCCACGGCAAAGCCAATTATAGCGCGAAGCAGCCTACCTATGCCCGTTTTCCTCCGCGAGAATGCAAAAGAGACAGAGATCGGCATTGTTCAAACGCACTATTTGGATTTATTCGGGCCCATTGTATTTATTCGTCGGAGGTGGGGCATATGTGGCAGTTGAAGAGGGAGATGAGAGGCAGAACAAAAATTCATTTCAAATTTTTCTCAAGAGACTCGGGTCAGTAGTCATACAACGAAAACGACACGCGAAACACTTCGCGAAGAAAGATCCAGAGTACGAAAATGAATTTTGGAAATTATTTCGAATTTGAGTGTTTTTCCTGCGAAAATTGATAAAGTTTTTGTGTTTGTGTTCTTGGTGCTTTTTTGGTGTTTTTTTTTTAATCAGTTTTGGAGGACATTTTTTTTTATTAAAGCAACTTATTTAGGCAATTATTAGTATATTATTATTAAAAAAATACTCTATTATATTTTTCTACAATGAATTATATTTTTAAAAACATTATTTTATTATTATTATTTTATTATAATTTTCGGTAAAAGTTTTCTTCACGCTTTTTAAATTTCGTTACACAGTGTAATTTACGTGAAAGATCGCTTCAGTGATCGACTCATAAAATGGATTTGAACAATTTCCGAATTTTTTCTCTCGCGCTCGTGATTTCACGTGTGTGTTTTCCCCACCTACGATCTGCTCTCGTTCCCCGTTGGTGCACATTTCGTGCGACGTGGGGACTGTGTTAGTGAATGCATCTCGTGCACCGAATGCAGCTCCAAGTGGTCAGTTCCGCGGCACGCAACTGACCAGGTTGTCCCCGAAAACGTAGTGAACTCGGATCCCCCGCTACAGGAAATTGTCACGAAACTGTGTCATTACGAAATAAAAGTTCACGTGATTTCATAGTATTTCGTTAAATTATAATTTACTCTTGAGTTTCATGCGAAATTTCAAGATCGTTCTGGGAATTTGGATCAGTAAAATGAAATGCAAATTGACTTTCGATGAGTGTTCTCCAATACTTAAAATGGTAGGGAGACACTTTTCCCGAAAATTCTGTTCCCAATGAGAAGTGTTTCCCAAAGTCTTTTTTTCCCTAAGTACTTTATTAAGTACTATAATAATAATATATTTATTGTAGTACTACTATTATTATTAATTATATTATTGGTGTTCTTGTTATTATTATTATTATCATCATTATGCTTATTGTTGTTATTATTCTTATCATTATTTTATTATTTTTATGTTATTTTTTATTTCTATATCTATTTGGAAAACCATTTATTCTACGTATCAAAACTGTCGAAAGAACTAAAATGAAAATGTTTCATTTTATATTGGATTTTCTATAAAAATGAAGTGTTTACCAAAGTACTTAATAATAATAATAATAATAATAATAATAATAATAATAATAATAATAATAATAATAATAATAATAATAATAATAATAATAATAATAATAATATATTTTTTGTAGTACTATTATTATTATTGTTATTGTTATCATTTTTTAAATTATTATTATCATTATTTTATTATTTTTATATTATTTTTTTGAAAAACTATTTATTCAACAAAACAACACTTTCGAAAAAACTAAAATGAAAATCAAATCGAGATAATTCTACAAACAAATATCCTAAAAGAATGTATTTTGTGAAAAATGTACTTTGAAACAAATATACTTTGGGAAAATGTTTCTTTAAAAACGGCATTTTTTTGGAAAATTGTCTTTGGGAAAAGTGTACTACAATCTTTGTATTTTATGGATTGTAGTACATTTTTTTATAAGTTTTTTTTTTCATTTTATTTATTGAGTTATGATTATTTATTTTGAATATATTAACATTTTTTATATATATTAAATATATAATTATATATTATTGTTATATAAAATACATTATAATAATATATTTTAATGTATTCTCAATATACTGTTATTTATTAGTTAAGTTATTTTATTCATTTTATTTTATTTATTTTTTATTTCATTTTATTAGTAGCTTTGAGTTTTTATGACAGTGGTTTTTTAAAGAACGATTTTAAGTGGTTTGTTATATTTTATTATTGTGAATCATTCAAGAAAAGTTTCTTTAAAGTCGGAAAACTATTAGAAGAAAAAAAAGGATTTGCTATAACAGCAAAAAGATTTATGCTGTTTCAACATAACTTGACAGAACAAATTTTTTTTGCAGCATTAGTTTATTTTTTTGTTGTCAGAGGACAATTATTATGCACAAAATTTGATTTTATTGTAATTTTGCTCTGGTAGCAAAAAAAGATTTGTTGAGGGAACAAAAAAAAATTGTGTTAAATCAGCACATTTTTTTGCTAATATAGCAGATCATTTTATTTTTGTAAATTGTACTGTGGAACCAGTCTGAAATATTGTAAATTTTAATATTAATTGTTCATGTCTGTTGCTTATGGGTTCTCGAGTTTTTAAATTTACTATAGAATGATAAAATCTTTTTTGCAACGCCCTTAAGAAAATGGACAGTATAATAAAAACAACAGAAAATTTCATAATTTGTAACAGTTATTTACAGTTTTTTACAGCACGTGATTTCATAAATAAATAATAAGAAATATCATACTGTTAAAGATTACATTTAATTATTAATATTTTCGGTAGATTTTATCATGAACGGAGTTTATGAACGAAATTTACTTTTTTTAAAATTTTAAACTCAAAACGAAATTTACTATTGTTTTTATTACATTATTTTATTATTTAAATCATCATTCTATTATTTTTTGATGTATCGATTTCAAAGAATATAAAAAGCAAAATTTGAACTTTGCATTCTACGCTCTCTAAATTCCTTCGAGTGAAATTTTACTCGAATAGAGTGAGAATCCTGCAAATTAAACTCGAGTGAAAATTTCACTCTATTTGAATGAAATTTTAATCGTTTTAGAGTGAGAATTTACTCGAGAATATGGAGTGGCTAACTCACTCAATTTTTTCGAGTGAATTATCACTCTAAAACGATTGAAATTTCACTCAAATAGAGTGAAATTTCCACTCGAGTTTGATTTGCAGGATTCTCACTCTATTCGAGTGAAATTTCACTCGAAGGAATTTAGAGAGCAGATAATTTTTTTTTTTTCAGTTTTTCAAACTAAATTTTTCAGTGTCTACAATATTGAGGTTGGATTTCTATAAATTTTTTTTCTCCTCAGTTTCTAAATTTCCTTTTTCGAAAAAATAAATAAACTTACATACAGAATTTTTTTCTTTTGTTATTACGTGAATGTATTTTATTCGTATTTTGCATTTCTTATGTTTGAAGTATTTCAAGTTTTTTTTTTAATCACAAGTATGTATTTGCAGATTTCAAAAATATTTTAAAAATATCCAAGAAACGTCATTTTGAACTTGATGAAATTGCGTTATTCATTTTCGAAATTTGTGAAATATCGATAATTTTTCCAATCAATTTCTTGAACAGAATTTCCGAAATGGTGGGCTGAACACAGATTCGAATATTGATAGTTTTTAAAAAAAAAATTAATGAATTTCAATGAAAATTGAAATAAATGAAATTAATACATGAAAAAAACAATCATAATAGTAATTAAGTCTGTTAAAATTCAGCTAAAAACTTCTCCAGCAACGTGAAAGTAATTTTTTATTTCTTGTTTCAAAAAAAAAACTTCTCATTCAAACTATATTCACGTGCCAAAAAAAAATTAGAGTCACAATGTTTCATTCAAAAATTAAAATAAATTCTAACAATTAACGTAATCAATATAAAAACATTGTTTTCCCTAAAAGAAATCAACGATTTTGAATAAAACCTCGAGATAACAATAACAGTCCTCGGCTTTATCTCGTGCCACAACTTTTTCTACTTTACTACTCATCCCCTAATTTCCTCCATTTCTAAATAACCAAAACAAAATTTCATATAAACGATATTCCGTTCTGACAAAAAACTATCTAATCCGAAAAGCTCTATTCCAAAAGGTAAAAAAATGAAATTAATAATCATCAATT
>JAPYZL010062913.1:0-11729 GCA_030522825.1 Platygaster orseoliae | reverse complement strand
TCAAACTTGAATAACTTCTTTGCTTTTGAGTTTTGCAAAAAGTGGTAAAGGACTTTTCGACTCGAAATTGAAAAAGGAATTCAGGATTTTTTTTTTATTGCGGACTTTGAGACACCCTGTATGGCAACTCTGATTCCTGCCCAACCATGTATGTGTATGTGCGGGCGCGTGCATGCGTGTATGTGTGAATTCCAGTGAATTTCCTTTTTTTTCACGGAAAAACCGCCATTAACGTTACCGCGATTCCGAAACTTCGAAATATTTCTGAAAATGGATAAGTTAAGTGATAACGTGGAAGAATTGAATTTGAACGAAGCCAATGAAGTCATGGGTATCATTTTATTATTGTTAATGAAATATGTATAAATATGAAAACGTTAAATATCCGGACACATTTATGTACATGCATGTTGTCGATCGCAAGAATGAAGACTTTCGAAGTTGCTATTTTTGGTTTAATTAAGTTGCAAATACGGGCTACAATTCAATTTTTACGTGATTTGTTAATAAATAATGAAGATTGAATATAAATTACACTTCAGCAGCAACAGTAATCAGGACCGGTGGAGCGTTTTGTCCATCCTTGTCTACGTCGCCTACGCGCGCGCTGGGCAGAAAAAGAAACCGCATGGTATCTTTTTCTACCTTGCGCGCTCAAATATCATATATATTCATATATATCATATATACGTTCCAAATGGATGTGGACATGGATTTGCTGAATTTCCGAAAAATATTCATCTATGACATCCAGCTAGCAATACAGAAACTCCCTATTTGAAGCATGACGAGGTGTTTTGACTCAGATATTCGCAAAACACCTTCGGAAAGGAAAATAACGATCTATAAAAAAGACTGGAATACCGTTAGTTCCAAAAATGACAGGATCATCCAGAGCAGTGCAGGGAAAAAATTATTACAAATATTACGATGCCGCAACCTTCATTCCTATTCCGGTCTGCACGGATTGAAACTCACCGACTTTGATAGGGCAGATTCTATTTTGACTTGTATGATATTCGCTGTACATACAAAAGACAAAAATCCGGGCTCATTTGAAGACCCTACTCACAGCCGACCGCCGGGAAAGAGCCTTCCTCGTCTTTACTGACCACCTGCATGGCCGGAATGGCAAATCAACCTTCAACACTTAACTCCTTAACTTTTTTGGAACCGCATACTCCGTTGACGGGAAGCAGCTTTTGCTAGGGGCCAGAAAACCTGGTGGCGGGGACCACTCGCAGAATATTCTCAATGCTAAGAATAAAAAGTGGCTGTGTGCAAAGGAGTGGCAGGCCTCCAACACCTTTAACACTGCCCTTATGAAGAAGATCTGCGGTGGGCCAACAATGATGTGCGGTCGCCCGGCGTACGAAAAGGAGGAATTCCAATTTGAATGGTCTTCTGGCGTGTGTATAATTGGAAACGGGTATGACTTCCCTCATTTTGCTCCGACGGACTTGGCTTTCCTGGGCAGGATGAGGTTTGTCTGTTTTAAGTCAAAATTTACTACGAACGTGGCTGAGGTGTCGCCCAACTCCAATATCTGTCTTTGTATGTACAGAAAAAGACAAAAGACTTCGCCATCGAAATCCACACGGCAACCCAAATATCCGACGAATAGAAGAGTGCATTTCTTGTGGATCACCGAAAATGTACAAAGGATGGAGGTTTTAAGTGGAATGTGAAGAATCCTTATTTTTCAAGAAATTACGGACATGCCTTCGGCAAAAGTTCAACAGTCGATTAAAACCGCATCAGCTACGTGCAAATGTACGATCCTGTCGCCCACAACTTCAAGAACCGAGCCTACACATGCGTCGCATCATTTCTCGTCTTCGGCGGATTTTGTGCTTCAAACGACCTGCCCATCAAGTTGTTTGAAGTAAAACAGGAGACAAGAACGTACCTATTATCACTTATTAAGTCTGTTGAAGCTGTCGTCTCTGCGGATCGAATAACCAATAAAACCAAAATTAGAAAAAAGAATGAGTTTAAAAAATATGAAAACGTGTGAAAAATCTATGTTCCAAGAATTTCCTGCCGACTCTTCAACTGCAAAAACAACACGAACGGTTGAGAATGATGAGACAAAAGGAGACACAGGCCTGTATGAAGATTGGGAAAGTGAGAACCTGATTAGCTTCGCAACCTGGGACTTGACCTTGCAAACAGGGATAAGAGGGCTAAGCGTATGGGCGGAGATGGATTATTTACACGAATTCTAACAACTCACGAAAAGAAGAATGGCGTCTTCTAGAAGAGACAAGGCGATCAAACTTCTTCAAGAAAGATCACTGCTGCGTGTAAAATACGGAATCTCAGGAGACACGTTGAAAAAAATTTACAGTGCTTTAAAGAAATGGACAAAAAGTAAGTAACCCAAATTAAAAGATGAACACTATACGTATGAGCAAAGTGTTACGAGGTAACAGTTGAAGCAGAAATGCATGAATTTTTCATGATTCTGAGACGTTTTCTCTTCGTATTTTTTGTTTAAAACACATAATCGAAAAAAAACATTCGTATGTAGAATGTAACGAAAAAACGCGCTCTTGCAAGACGTGAATATAGAAACTTCGGAGTTTAATTTAACTTGATTGTGGAAGTTATTCATACAGATCATTAAATGTTCTTCTTTTTGCTGAGTCGATAAGTTCTTTGTCTTTTTCTGCAAAACTTTCGATAAAGAACGATATCTGGATTCGAAATCTGGAATATCTGATCGATTGAATTTTGCAGCTCAAACAACTTTATCCATTTTAAGTTTTGTGAAAAACAACGAAGTGAAAGAATAATTAGAATCATGAAAAGAATCTTTCATTTTCAGCTCTAACGGGACTTTCGGAAACCCCGTATTCTGCTGTTACCTATAGATATTGTCCATATTTATGACCATGATTCTTCTATCTACACAATTTTATCAGTTCCTTGTATACACTTATACAGATACCATCGAGATCAATCGAAAATATCAGCCAAAAAAACCAAAAACAAAAAAAATTTATGAGCAGTAAAGAATTCGAAAGACGAAACTTTGCATAGTAGATAATCATACAAATTTACTCATTACATTTAACATTACATGACGAAGTACAACGAGGTTTTTTTTCACAGAGAGCCACGTTCATGCTCTTACGAAGCCAGGAAAATGTCAAAATGAGATAAATGACCTGAAACAAGCCTCGAACTTGTCCAGGTATGATGTCATGAAAAATTAAGTTGAACAAATACTTTCGTTGAGTGTTTATAAGTTCCATGCGATAATATAATTAACATTAAACAAGTCAGAATTCTTATGTGCTTCATAATATTGCACATTTTTTTTTTTTTTTGACAGCAAACCGAACGTCAATCGAATTCGGTTCTATCAGTTCCAACGAAGAAGGCAAAGTCTGAATTTGATAGGCCATCCAGCCAAGTTGCGAAGAGAAGGGTCGCATTGACCTTTTCGAAACTGACGGCTATGATGCAGTTTATGAAATAAATGAAGAATGACACTCGGCCAATCAGAAAAATGCTCATAAAAAAATTTGAACATAACTACCTTCAAGACGCTATCGACAATCATGGCATCTACAGGGTTGTGCGAAAGATGGAGAAAATGGCAGAAGAACAAAAATTGGGAAAACTTTAGCAAAAGCAGTAGAAATTTCTTACCATTCTTTAAAGCGCTAAAGAACAGTAGGAAGGCCAAGAAAGCAGATAGTGTTTTAGGGAAACTCGCACAATAATAGAAAACCTTTTTTTTCTTAGAACAAGTATTTCGATATGCCTTTAATATATTTTCATTTTTATTTCTAAATATCAAAATTGCTTCCTTTAATTTTTTTGTTATTTACAATAATAAAACACTCAATTCCTGCGTGTTAAAAAATGCTCTAAACAAAATTATAAGCATAATTGACTTGTGTTGAAAAAATTGCTGTTCTGTATTATACTATTCTTCGTATCAAATGTCACATGTGACAGAAATAAGGAAAGCTCTACAGCTGTGCCGTTTGGTAAAATTAGCAAGACGATGGATCGTTGGCGTGCTCTCGCAGTCCCCAGAAAACCAAAAACCATGCAAGAGCTAGGAGGCGCTCTTAATAATCACCCATGGAACACTATTCTAGAGCATGAAAAAGGGATGTTTAAGTCCAAAACCATCGTTTGGGAAGATGTAAGTATATCTGTCGCTGAGTATGACCACAAACTTGTGGATAAACTTTCAGACATTGATGAATATTTTGACGTTTTCTTTGACGGCACTTTCAAAACTTGTCCAGAAGTTTATGGATTTTACCAGACAGCAACTTTAATGATACAAAGTTCTGGTCACGTAAGATGTTACATAATAACACTCTCCGCTAAAAGGAAGTAGACCACAGATACAAAAAACTCAGGCACTCGCGAAAAATGTGTAAAAACATACGTGTATGGTTAAGCTGTCCCAAAAATATGTAGTATTTTCCACGGGATGAAAAATAGAGTAAAAATATTATTGTAAAGTATATAGTCTCTACAAGTGCCTTACAAAGTATCTATAGTTTCAAGTAATAACTTTCGTCTCCAAAAATATTCCTATAATTTCTGAAAAGTCTTACAAAGTCTCTGATAATCTTCTTTTGAAAAACAGCCACTAGTAACGCATTACTTCACTGGAAAGCAGACGGGAAATTCAAATTTCGAGACAGCAAAGACCAACATTAGAGCAGCATAGACCAATGTAAAAGCAGCACAGACCAATAAAGAACAGCATATGCCATTATAAGAGCAGCAAAGATCGAGATTGGAACATTATAGAAAATGCTCTACTAGTTTCCGGCACAGGTAAGAAAAAGTGTTTTAATCATCGAGGATATCCAAAATTGAATGATGTCTCTCTCTACTAGCAACTAAGGGCAGCTGCTTCCAAGATTTCTAAACTTCATATTGTCTGCAATACTTGACCATATCCCATAGGGCATCGTCTAATATTCGTCATTAGTGCATATAATGCTTCAATCAGGTTGTACGTGGAGGCGTGAATGTAAATGTATTCATTCATGCACAAAGTAAATTTTTATAGTAGCCAAGGTCGTAAACGATTTTTAAATGTTATATGCAAGACAATACCTTTCGAGAAATATTGAAAAGATGTAGTTTATTAATACGAACGAAAGAGTGCTATTAAAATCGAGCTAAATACAACGCATGATGTATAATTTCTTATACGGTTTCGTATTGAAACTTGTCCTTTTCGAACGCAATTATCTCTAGTACTTGAAAAGTACTGCAAATACCTTTTTCTCAGTCTACGCCAGACGATTTTTTACCCGTTTTTTTTTATATAAAAAAAATATTGTCTTATTGGTACATAGGCATACCCTTTTATTCGATTCCTCATGTCAAACAAAACCGAAGCAGCGTATACTGCAGCTCTGTCATTAGTAAGAATGGAAATAGCGCTGAACTTAATCAATTCACTCATAGCAGAATATGAAAGAGCGTTTCGTAATGCAATCCAAAGGGTATTTGGGAGTACGAATGTTCGAGGCTGCTGGTTTCATTTCAATCAGGTGAGCTGCAAGAATAAGCAAATTAAATCTACTCTTCGCTTGATTATTTTGATAAGTTCTGGATGAACCGTATCACTCTAAATGGGTTGAGCGTCTTTGAGTGCATTAATTGAACAAACAATGTTATTGAGTCACATCATCAAGTTATAGACACTGAACTGGGAATCCATCTTTGACATGCAGATTATCTAGGTACGCATGTCATAATGCGTATTCCAATAGTGTATATATTCCAATTTTTGAAATTGCAGAAAGTATTAAAGAATTCGGATTATGTGTACAAGTAGAAAACTTTCAATAATTTTAACAGTTTTAGAAAATTTCCGTTATAACAATCAAGGAAATAATTTAGTTTTTTATCGACAATCAATTTTTACTTCAGTGTACTTCGTCAAGTCAAATAAGATAGTGGCAATATCCGCACGATCCAGAACGGACTAGGGTACTGGTGTCGATGGTGACAATCGAAAACCATCATCTACGATGACTTGGTACTATCACCAAATGATGCGATAACTGTACCATCACTAAAAAAATTTTGCCCCAGTGATTCATCACACCATCAAGCTCTCAGGAAACAAATTAATAATCGAATTAACTTTTGTTAGCCACACTTCACATGGCACAAGCAATGAGAGGTGGATCACATTTCCGCAAATCCCTGAAACTAGGCTTCTTGTTGAGAAAATCGGTCATCCAAAATGATTCGTCGAAGATAAACACCCGTGCCTTCATTGAAGACCTTCAACTTAGAGCTAATCTTATCATCGGTACTGCTGCTCGGACATTAATGATCGCAGAACAACTCCAGAATGAAAATAGCAAATCTGAAGTACAACGCCATGAATCACCTCCACGCGATGACTCAGACGATGATTCCTCTTTTCAACAGACGAATAACCATTCGCCACCTCCATGGAACGATGAAAATGATCCAAATAGAGATGAATCTTATGAGAAGAACAACGGAAATGGACGCGAACGACCACAATCGGATTTTGAGATAGTATCTGGTGAACATGAACCGATTTACGTCGACGACATCGTAATTGCTTGCAACAACCGCAACGTGTTAACGAAGTCGAAGATAGACTCTTGTCCGAATACCAAGTGAAAAATCTTAGAATCATTAAATTTATTTCGGAATTGAATTTGAACAGAAAAAGAACCAGATTTCCATAGCTCAAAGTCGATAGATCTAAGACGTTCTCCAGAGATTCAAGATGTAAGACTGCAAGGTTGTGAAATCTTCTGTGGCTGCCGGAACTATTATTATTATTATTATTATTATTATTATTATTACTATTATTATTACTATTACTATTATTATTATTATTACTATTACTATTATTATTATTACTATTATTACTATTACTATTATTGTTATTACTATTATTACTATTATTATTATTATTATTAATATTATTACTATTATTACTATTACTATTATTATTATTACTATTACTATTATTACTATTACTATTATTATTATTGTTATTGTTATTGGCATTATTATTATTATTATTATTATTATTATTATTATTATTATTATTATTATTATTATTATTATGGTATCTTCAGCGGGCCACTCAACTGTGGTTCAGAGCACCTAGCCATTAGGCCCCTGTACTCTATCCCCGTTGCCTCCTCAGGGTTGCTGTTTGTATCGTGATACCTTGCAAAAGCCCACTATCTTATTTACAGTCAGCCCCCCAATATCCATCGGTTCTAAGACCGTCCCTCTTAGCATTGCATGTCTCTGACACACTAATGCCTCGCATGTACACAGAAAGTACGCCAGCTGCACCTGGGGCTCTTGACAACCTTAGAGCTACCTTCAGGAACGACCAGCGCGGGTGTTGAACCACCAGCGCGGAGTGAAAGAGCCTCGAGACAGTTGGTCGTAAAAGAGACAACGAAGAGCACGCGCTTGAGTTTGTAGCTGGACGCCATCGACAGATTCGAGAACTAACGAGCTTCTTGAGCGATTCGGCATTGTTGGTTATAGTCGTGTGAAGAGGAGAAGTTCGAGGAGAATGACAGGGAAATTCGGGAATGCTGTTGGAGAGCAGGTGCGATTGACCATGGAGGGCTAAAGGAACCACGACGGAGCTGGAGGACGCGGCGGCTCGACGATGATGGCGGGTGAGGCGTAGGTGAGGGAAAGTACGGGACCGTGGCGCGGTATGGGGGGGGGGGGATTTCGATTATTCGGGTTTTTTTTCCTTTTACGTCTTTTTTTGTACATTCTGTTTGATGGTGGCAATAAATGCCTTTCGGGGCTTATGTGTGAATTGGGGTTTGTGAAGAGAAATTGCATTTTTGCCCCTGCCCCCTCCACTCTCCGTTCCGGGATCGTCGATGGATTTTCCCGGAGTTTTCGTCGCTGGGTTTTTTTTTGGCTTCGGTCGGCCAGCGGGTTTTTCTTTCGGAGTTCTGTCTCCCGCATTTTAATTGAATAACGTGGGAGAAACCCGTTACACATTTTATTAGGAACAACAGAAAAATTGTGTTGTTCTTTTCCATGTCAAATGTCGAATTTGATTGAGTATGGTTAATATCTTCCGTAGATTCGAAATACTAGCTATTGAGTAAAAATCTCGCAGAAAGCTGGTTAAGTCAGTAAACAACTGGCAGGCTCAAACTCGCCATTCTTTCAAAAATATTAAAACATTGAACGACTTGGTAGGAAAATTACGGGAGAGACCGATAACTTACGGTATTGTAGAGAACAAAATCGAAGCGTTACGTTTCGTTAATGACGGAGAAGTATTTGGACTATTTCTGTACAGCGGCAAATGATCCTTAATTACAAATTAAGCCTTCACACCCAAATACCCGTAAAAATGAAATGCGACGCGACGTACTCCACGGCGCCAAATGAATTATTCAAAAAAAAAAACTAAAAACTAGTAACTGCTGGTGATAATGATCAAAATCTTTGAAGTAGTACTAATGCTAATGCAGCAGGTCGAATTACTCCTTTATTTTATGCATTGAAATTTGAAATTTCAATAACGAATTTTTAGTTATATGCTTGAAAATTGATTTTGCAGTACAATCGAGATCATAAATTTACGCTTCACATGTCTTTGAGTGAAATTCCTGCAAATTGAACTCGGGTGGAAATGTGAATCAATTTGGAGTAAAAGTGTTATCAAAAGAAAGTGTTTATATACCTTATCCACTCAAGTATCATTTTAAGATGTGTGAAGTTAAATTCGTTCACTATAAAAATTCCACTCGAATAAATGTATAGAGCTTATAAAATTTTCTTAACTTCATTCAAAATGCCTTTTTTGGCTTAACAATATTATAAATATATGAAATTATATATTATGATGTTATTTTTTATGTAATGAAGATGGTTATTATATTCCAAGAACATGCCATGTTCCATGCGCTCATGGCGAAAAAAACTACAGAATGTTATGAGACGGCCATCAGTAAAATAAAAGAGATTATTCTTTTTTTGGAAATGGAGTTTCATGAGCGATTTTGAGTACAGTATGGCCAACGCTACTGTGTCGGTATTTTAGAAGTTTTTTAAGGTTAAAAAACGTTCCTTTCATTTTACGTAAGCAGTGAATCGCAAATTTGAAGAAACAAAAGTAAACAATGCTTTACAGAAGCTAGGGAAGGAAAAAAAGAAAAAAAAGAAAAATAATGCCGTGAGTGCATGACACATACATATTAATGACAAAATTCAAAATGAAAAACTTATCCGACTTTCATATTAAACAATAAATGCGATTTTTCGACAAATGAGGATAAAAACCACGGACCAAAATTTACCTATATTTTGACTTCTTCCAGAATAATCTATGATGTCGATGGACCTCGTGTGAAACCTGAAGATGTCATGAACGGAAATGCTTTTAAAAAATGGGCCAATGATAATGCAAAAGCTATTACATGATGTCGACCGCGGTGGATCCAGTCATTATGCAGGCTTTTTTTGTGTGCACTACGTCGAAAGACATATGGGATAAGCTAGTTACAATACATGAACAAAAATCGGCATGGAGCAATGTTAACGCAGAGTTTCCATGAGTATACAATGGCACCAAATGGCTCGATGGTCAGGCACACAGCCAAAGTCCAAAATCTGGCGATGCAACTTGAAGATGTCGGGGAAGCTGTCGAACTATTGCTACATCAATAGAACATTTTGTTAACAAACGAAAATTGCGGCTTCCCAGTTTACCATTCGTATAAAAAAATACTATCAGCTAAGAATAGATGTTACCCTCCATAGTAAAAAATGCTATTACCGGGACAACGTCTGCTATACGTTGTTATGTTTGCAAATTGACCTCAAAAGATTTAAAAAATTTACATTTATTCAAAAAAGATGTAGAAGAATGTTATCTCCAATTCGGTATTAAATCACTGTATGCTTGGATTAGGTTTATGGAGTAGTTTTTACATCAAGCATATAAAAATATTGAAAACGGCAGCGAAAAAAATTGGTAGGCCCGGACTGCTGACGCCAAACGAAATGTTTAAGTTAGAAAAGGAGCAATCCAAAACGATTTTCGAAAATAACTTGGCTTATGAATTGACATACCAAAAGCCGGAGCAGGTACTACGAATGACGGAAACACCGCACGTCAATTTTTTGAGAATGTTCCATTAACAGACTAATTCTGCATCTTGACGAAGGATTGATTGAAGTTGCAAAGATGTGTTGTAGACAACGTCATGCGGATTTGATATAAATATCGAAAAAATTTTAAATTACTGTCGTGACAAAGCGAGAAAATACGTACAGCTGTATGAATGGTACGCTACGCCAACATCTGTGCATATTGTTTTAATTCATGGACATGCTATAACTAATACAGCCGCTTTACTTATTGGACAACTGTCCGAAGATGCCCAGGAAGCCCGAAATAAAGATATTTTAAAATCTCGCAAAAATTTTGCACGAAAATCTTCCCGGGTGCAAACAATGGTGGCCGTTTTTAAGAGGCTCCTGGCTTCTTCGTATCCAGTAATTTTGACCTTACAAAAAATGCGGCCCAAAAAAAGCGACCCTCTTTTTGTAAAAGTTTTGAAATTGCTGGTGTCATCATTTGCTTGTACCCCAATGACTGATTTTAGTGCAGTCAGCGGTGATTCTGAATGTTCGGGTGAAGAACTGTAAGTTGTTTCACAAACAAATATCATATTCTCAAATTGCACAGTCTGTTCTCATGAAAAATAAACAGTATTAAACTACTTGCCACTAAGTTCGTACATGTTACTCAGAAAAGGGTACAGTTGCATGCAAGAAGCTGTTGATGACAGTCACATTGAAACGTCTACATGTAGGAAATTGAAAAAAAACATCAACAATTACGAACAAATTCAGTAAGTGTTTGGTAATCAACATGAGGGTAATCGAAAACAATGCTTTTGAGGAAGACAACCTGGGAATAAAACGAAAAGATTGTATTTTGAAAGAAATTAGTACTTCGCTTGACATTAATATGAAGAAGTATCAATTAGTCGGAGTAGTCAACTTCATACCTTCTTCCTCAAGGAATGGAATAGGGCACTACACAGCATTAATTTTCAATGGAAAATGTAGGCAAAAATATAATGACTCAAAGGATAAACCCGAGTTGACTAAAGGAAGGGATATTATTCTTTCACATCTTCTGATGTACATCGAAACATAAAAATGATAAGAGCAAGGCGAATTATCTTAAGAGTCTAGCATATAATGCGTCATGCAACAAGAATAGTCGACAGTTTTTCCGTTACGAAATTGTAACATTTTTATTGGATTTCACTATCAGTTTTTTTTTCACTATCAGACTCACATTTCTTTATCGAAGAATTAAAATTGCAGGATGAAAACTTTTTTATATTCTATAAATATAATCTCTAACAAGGGGACCTTGTGACCTTCTCATCACCAAGTTTCATCAAACTTGAGATTTACACTCTTTTTAGTCATCTAAAGAAACCCTCACAATTGTTCGTGCCAACGCTCGTTTCTTCATTGTAAATAAATTTTTGAAGTTGAGCGCGTACCTCGCTGCCGCTTCTTATACTTGTTACTAGTAAGAATGTCAAGCAGTTGGCGTGGTCTAGCGATACACGGAGAAAAAAAAACCCGACTGGTCACCTTCCAGACGTCACTGGTTGATGTCAGGTAGAAAAAATGCGTCGCGACGGTAATCAATCGCTTCTGGA
>JAPYZL010062906.1:0-18728 GCA_030522825.1 Platygaster orseoliae | reverse complement strand
GTAGAAGTAGCTTGTGCAAATTAAGATTTGTTTGGTTGAAAAACATTAAAAATTTGACTAAAAAACTGGGTGCCCCTATGAATTTGGGACACACTGTATAATAGTTTTAGTAAAATTTATCTATGTACACATAGAAAAATGGTTTTGTTACAGCAACCATCGATTTAGTAAAATATGAACCCACTAAAGTTTTGGGTACCACAACCAAAACTTCTGTTATAGAAACTATTGCTCAATTGTTGTGACTTATACTTAGGTTGCAATGACTATTTATTTGGTTATCATAATCAAAACTTTGGTAGACTCATATTTTATCAAATCAATGGTTGCTGCAACCATTTACTCCTCTCCATATACTTATGAAAAAACGTAGAAATTATGATAATGTAAGGTGATTTCCCATATTTTGTACATATATTGAGAACTGTTATTCACTAAAGTAAAGAATACAATACGTTTAGTATTTTTTACTATTATATCAACTTATAGTTGCGATGATTGACGTTTTACTACACTGCATGGTAAAAGTAAATCACTATAACAAATGAAAAATTTAAATGATATTCTAGATTTTCCTAGAATAAAGTGATTTTTGCAATATTTATAGTACAAATTACAAGGGTTTTTTTCTCAGAAATTCACTCAAAGGATATACACTTTTCCATGTATTATACAATTAAAAAAATACGTTGTGAAATCATTCAGTCAGTTAAAAATAAAAATTTTTAGTAATTTTCAAATTTTAGAAATACTGCGTTGAAATTGAAGAAAATAAAAAAATCTTCAATCTGAAATTGTGAGTAATAAGTGAAGTACAAAAAAAAGAAAGAGCTAATGTTGACAATGCAAGAAACTGAACTCGTGACTTACTTCAGTTGCTTTGTGATTAATGTATACAGTATTTGAGTGAAACAAGTTTGCATGAAATCGTGATTTGTTTTAGTATTGTGTAAATATACATATATATATATAACGAAGTAAATGAAAAAAAATGAATATACTACTTATAAAAAAATAACTTTTAAGGTGACTTATAGTTATTTACAATTTCATGTTTGTATTTTTTCGAGATGATATTTTGACTAGAATACACATATGTACCTATGTATACTCAGTTTGTGAGTATGAATTACGAAAATACAAAGAGTAACTTAACGAAATATTTTGACTACACGAATGAGTAATTTTTTAGAATATATCGTACAATAAAACGGCATTTTTTGTTGTAGTTTCTTATTAAAAGCTTTTAATTTTCAGACAGTCTTGAAATTTTCATTTGATTGCTGTAAACCTCGAAATTGAAATCGCATACTTGAATTATAAATAGAAACCTTCAAATCGTTCAAACGTTCATTTATAATTTCCATATAAATGACTGGAAAAAACTTTGGAATAGCTAGTTTTCCGTGGTATAACGCGACGAAATAAAGTAGATCGTTCTTTAAAAAACTTTATTAATAAAAGTCAATAAAATCTGCTGAAATGTTTCGAAATGTTAAAAATATGTGTATTTATTATATTAATCTAATTTTTCAAAAATACTCTTGTTTCTAACTTACATTTTATCTTACCTTCGTTTCCTAAAAATTGGACATATCAGCTAAAGCAACCGAGCCCCAATGTCTTTATACAATTTCCTGTCAAACAAGCTTCTTGAAAAACTATTCAACTTGTCCTCAATAGCTTTCTCGTTTTCCACACATGCAACCAATATTCCAACATACTAAGAAAGTGACTTCAGTCTTCGCAAAGCCATCACCCAAGTGATATGGATTTTCTCGTTCTGACCTTGACAATTTTTCTCTCCTACGTGGTCTACTTTCTCTACAATTTTCACAGAACCAAAACCAAATTTACCAAACTCGGAATACCATTCATAAACCCTTACCCGATTTTTGGAAATTTTTGGGGAATCGTGTTCCGCACTAAATCCTTCGCCATGATCTCGGACGAGCTCTACAACTTGTGCCCTGAAGCCAAATACATCGTCGCCTTCAATTTTGGAAAACCTGTCATCATGCTCCGTGACCCTGACCTGATAAAAAGCGTCGCAGTTAAAAACGCTGACTCGTTTGTCAATCACGAAGGAATCATCGATGTCGGGGATGACAAGTTTTTGGCAACAACCTTTTCAACTTCAAGGGCGAGAAGTGGCACAAGGTCAGGACGACCTTGACTCCGGCGTTCACTTCTAGCAAGATGAAGATGATGTTCGAGATCATGTCTCGGAAAATGCGAAGAGTTTTACGGATTGTATCACGGAAATTGTGGAAAATGGTGAGAAGGAGTTTGAGATGAAAGAGGTTTTGTCGAGGTATGGGAATGATGTGATTGCGAGCTCGGTTTTTGGGATTAAGATTGATTCTATGAAGGACCCGGAAAATGAGTTTTACGTCTTGGGGAGAAAATCTACGAATTTTGACAGTATTCTTTCGGTAAAGATAGTGCTTTGGATGAATTACCTTGGCTCATGAGGTTTTTGAAGATTAAGCTGTTTGGAGGTAATAATTCAGGGCTATTTAACATAGTTTTTCGAATATGAAATATTTTTTCACATATTTCAACCTCTTCTGAAAAAAAATACATATATTGGCGAAAAAAAAAAATTATTTTTAAAACGAGATTGCGGTATTTTCATTCACTGTCAAGAATGTCATTAATTTGAATTAATAAAAATTCAGAAGTTTTTTACATCAATATGTTATTTACATCTGTAAACCAGTATAGGAAATTGAATTTAAATAAACGTGTTTATGAAAATTTATTAACACGTACCTAAATTCAGCAGAAAGTATCTTGAAATGCTAAAGCCTTTTGAATCTTTAATGTTATACATTATATTAATTTACAAGTTAGTATATAACATTAAATAAACTTCGAATGAAAATCCTTGAACAAGTACGGAATTCAAGTAACTCTTATCATTTATAATTTCAAATAAAACGTTTATTTATATACAGTTTGTACCAGGTTGTGAATTCTTCATAAACATTTTATGTAGTTTTCATACATCTTTTAAAACGTGACTTTATATAATATTTATGAAGTTACTTTGAAAAACACTGTAAAAGAGTCTAAACAAAAAAAAAGAAAAATTTGAAGGTTTTTTGCGAAATTGGCTGAATATTATTTCGTTTAGTTTGATGGTCTTTAAATATATGTTGAAATTTATTTTTTTGACTACGTAAATTTAGCTAACATTCAAAATTTATGAATATACTGCAGTTATGTCGAAAATATGTTTTCCAAATATTTAGCTTGTTTTTAACGAAATATAAAATTCATATTTAGAACTTTTGACATAAATATTTTAAGTACCTCTGGTAATAATCGAAATTGAGACATCAGAGTCCGTGATTCACAAATTTTGAATTCTTGAAGAGATTGCTTAATAATTTCAGTTTGGAATGAAAATCAGAAAGTTTTTTAACTATTCGTCGATTTTAAAGTATTCTAGGGAGAATGATTGAATGCAGGCAAAGAAATTTTAATCATTCCTGAAACATAGAAAAGTGAATCATACTAAAATATTTTTCTGATTATTTTCTTTTTGTCTTTTATAATCATTCTACATATTTTTTATAATATTTGATGTACTATGTTTTATCAAGGTATTTCAAATATTTTTAAATAATTCTCAACAGTTTTTAGTGATGTGAAGAACATACTAGTTTTTCAGTAGAATTTAAAAATGTTGAATTGTATCTAGATGATTAAAAGTGAGAAATAAAAGTTTTTCTGTGGAAAATTTTTGGAAAAAAATTATTATGGTTTGGAAATTAAACGAATCTTTTCAATTTTTGGATTCTGTTTTTCATATTTGACTTTTTAGAAAATTATAAACAATTTTTTTCTATAATTTTCATTTATATTTTATAAGAATTCTTCACGTATTACTTTTATTGAATTACTACAATTATTTTCGAGATTATTTTCATGAGTTTAAAGTTTTTTCGATAATGTTCTTTCTTTTCAAAAATTCATGAAATTTATGAAACGTTTAAGGGGACCAATAACTAAAGATGAATTCAAAAGCCATGGATGAAGCCAAAAATTGGAAAAAAAAATGTTTGTGTCCCTTTAAAAAAAAAAAAAAAAAAAAAAAAAAAAAACAATTTTTTTAAAAAAAGTGTGATAATCATTGTAAAAAAATTGAAAAATTAAAAAAACTCGACGCCACTCCTTGGAAAACATATAATTGCTAACAAAAAACGATAATGAATTTTTTTTGTAAAATTAAATCTGCAGGCTGTAGAATCCACGTCAAATGCTCTCTCTAAAACGGTATGGTCAACTTTGAGCGCTCAGATCTCAACACAGAGACTCACTTTCGACAAACGATATATTTAGTATTTTTAGGTACATCTTGAAACACAAATATTAAAAATTTCATGTTTCTGCGAGCAACACTTTTTTTTTAATCCACTCGTAAAATTGGGTCGTAAAAAAACAACGTTTACAGGTATTGGTCCCCTTAAGTTTTTGAATTCAACATAAAAACTTATGAAAACAGAAAACCAATTACAAGTCGAAATCATTTTTTTTTTTTTTTTTTCAAAAGTATCCGAGCTTATAAAAACTTTCTTTTTTATAAGAAAATACAATCAATTTTCACAATTTCTAGACCTTTTATAGTTTAATATACAGTTTGTGAAACTTCAAGGAAATTTTTTTCTTGTTATTTCTTAAGGAATTCATATTTTTCTTCAGTTGAATGTTTTACATATATAACTCATTTAGTATATTCATAAAAATTTACATGAGATTAAAAAAATGATGCAGTTTTTCAATCTAACTCAAAAATATTGAGCTTCTAAAACTAAACAAATAATAATTAAAATTAGAATATTTTTAAACGTTCTGACGCCTTAAGATACAATGTTTAAAATGAAAAATAATATAAATATCGAAATTTTTGTATGAATTTACATGAGTCTTGGAATTTTTAGTATAATTAATATATTTATAAATTTTGGAAAATTTTTTTTTATTGATATTCTATAAACACTGAATATTTAAAAATATTTTCAAAAAATTTTTTTTTAATTCAAATATTACTGAGAAAATACAAATGGTAAAAAAATTACAGTCTTTAGTAAAAAAGTTAAAAAACGAAAGTATGAAAAATTACGTTGGAAATTACAAAAAAGCAATTAATGATATTTTAAAACTAACAGATTTCTTTAAATTCGTGAATTCGGTCTATACATATATGACGCACAAAAATTCACAGATTTGACTTTTCACCAACCGTACTGAACTTCCATTTTACCTTTTTTTTCATACACTCAAAATAATTTGCGTGAAATTACTAACAGGTCGTATTAGAAATTTCTTCACCAATATCATCAAAGAAACAATCAAAACAAGGGATGAAAAAAACATTTACAGACCAGATACGTTAGACCTTATGATGAAAACCAGAGGAACACCTTCAGAGTTGACTCTCGAAGAAATGACTGGCTTGGCATTCGGTTTCTTTTTTGGTGTGTATAATAACAATAATCTGCTTCGTCATTTCCGACACCAAAACTAAAACAATAACCATTTTAAACTTTGAATATCATAATAAACGTTGAATTTCTTCAGGTGGATTTGATACAGTCGTGACTCAAATGAGTTTCCTATCCCACGAAATCGCTGTAAATCCAGAAATTCATTCAAAATTACAAAAAGAAATAGACTTCGTCTGGCTCGAAACCAAAGGAAACCTAACCTATGACGTCATCAACAAAATGCCTTACCTGGATGCAGTGGTCAACGAGAATTTGAGGTTATATCCTCCAGGCTCAATGACAGACAGAATTTGCAACAAATGTTTCATTTTACCACTAACTCTTCCTGGTACACTCGAATACACAATCATGCCTGGCGATATGATCTCGATACCGATTCGACCCATTTTAAGAGATTCTCAATATTTTGAAAATGCTGGTAAATTCGATCCTGATTGATTTTTCAGAAGGAAAATCATACCAAATGTACCATCCTACATTCCTTTTGGCGTTGGTCCAAGAATGTGCATCGCAAATCGTTTTGCTATCATGGAGATGAAAATTTTGATGGTTTATTTATTGCTAAAATGTGACTTAGATGTTTGTAGTAAAACTAATCTTCCAATGAAATTTTCTAAGAAAAACGTGTTGCTTTCAGCGGAAGGTGGATGGTGGATTAAAATAAATAAACGGAAAATAAATGTATGTTAATCGAACGTGTTATTTTTTGAAGAACTACTTAAAGAGAAATTTTCGGTTACAGCAACCATTTATTTAGTAAAACATGAGCCTACCAAAAATTTATGTATGATAACTGAATAATTCGTTATTGCAACCTTAGTATCAGTCATAAAAATTATGCATTAGTTGCTATAACAGAAGTTTTGGTTGTAGTACCCAAAACTTTGGTAGCTCCATATTTCACTAAATCAATGATTGCTGTAGCCAAACTATTTTTCTGCGTATAAGATTTTTAAAAATCCTTTAATACTGGGGATGAATAATTTTACGTAGACAACTTTGCTGCTTTTCCAATTACGGTTATAACCAGTCTCTCTACTGAAAACCTGTTAATTCAATCTCAATAACATTTGCTTTCTCCACGTGCAAACAGATTTCCAATGAGGCATTCATGCTTCAATGCACTGATACTTTTTCGAGGAAACCACTTCACTTACCACACAGAGATTGCTCAAGTGACAATGACTTACCTGATTTTGACATTGACAATCCAGAAATCCACTCAAAACTGCAAAAAAAAAATATTTTTATTTATTTTTCAACAATTCATGCAATATTTTAATCAAAATATAAGAATATATTTATAATAATATTTTGTGAATAATATTTTAATCACTATTGTGATATTCATATATTAAATTCATTTTATTTGATAAATATGAGTAATAAATAATAAATAAATAAATACAATATATATGTACATAATTATACCTAATTATATTTATGTATTATTATTCATTTATAATATTTATACATAAATTATAATTATTAAATAATATAAAATTATATATAAATTATATTCTATCAATATAATATATATATTATAATATCTAATATTTGAATGAATATTTTTAGAATTTAAAAAGTATTTTCACAATTTTATTATATTTAAATATATCAATAATAATATTTTGCTTTCTTCAGAAAGTGTTTGGTTGTTAAAAATAGATAAACGAAATGATTCTTCAATTATTAGAGTAAAATATAAAAATATCACTGTATTGAAAAAAAAATTTTTTTGAATACCACACTTCAAATGAACTTCCTGAAGCAGTCATCAACAAAAGCTCATGTAATGATTCCTCATTATCCAAGATTATACGACATAATCTGTTAAGCAAATCATGTTATTAGCCGGAGAACAATATACTCGACTACCTCTCATTAAAAAAAGAAAAACAAACAAAATACTCCAAAGTATATGCTTACTCTTATCATCCGTCATAATCTACCGAAAATCTTTAATCTCGAACATCTCTAATCTTCTGTTCATTCATTCTACAGAAAATAACGAAAACTTTGAAAACCTTGATATGCCTGATCCCTGATTAATTGGCACAAATACTTTCTGCTTTAATATATTATCATAGACGGCAGAAGGTATGAGGATAAACGAATTTTTTATTTTGTAAAATTTTGGAGGCATTGGAAAATTCTGTACAGTTAAGATAATCACGCGAAAATGTATCGATGTACGAATTGTTATTTCACTGAATCATCGAAAATTTTCGTGATTTACAGCATTTATTGGTGTTTTTAAAATTTTTGAATCTATAAAAATTTTGAAGATATCAAGACGTATGAATTTTGGATGAATAAAACATGGTTTTTGCAATTTTGAGGAATTTTGACTTGTTACAGTCTAAAAAATTATTGTTGTAGTTTATTCATGTCATTGAAAATTTGAAAATAACATGATTTATTTAAAACATCCGAATTTCGGCTAAAAATTTACCTTACTCAATAAATGTTTTTCTCAATTTTTTGATACATTGGACAACAAAATAATATTATGAACAAAAACTAGACAATTCATGAACATTTTCTGAATTTCCACGAATTTTACATAAAATTACTGACAATATATAGAATTTATACAGTATTTTTTTTTTATTTGAAACATACTAAAATCTACTACAAATTTCACTATTTTATTCAAACATAATAAACTCTTTATTATTCCTCTTTATTTTTTAATAACTTTCAAGTTTTTCGAATTTCTGCAATAGTAAAAACAATTATCATTTTTATTTTGAAGAAATGTGATCATAAAAACATTTCGTAAAATACACGAACCTTTTCTAAATTTTAACGATTTTTTAAAATTGCATAAAATAATCAGGATAGTGTAAAATTTTAAATAATTTTCATTTTGGAGATTTTAAAAATTCTAACATTATGCAAATTAATCAAAACTTGAAGTTATTTTTAAATAAGTTTTGAATATTTTGCACATTTTGTTTTTATTGACAATGATAAAAATTTCCACGCATTTTTCGAACAAATTAGGAAATAAAAACTTTTTCCGTAATTTGGAAATTTTACTTAGATTTCTACAAATTTTTTCGATTACACAGAGATTTCACAGCAAACTTTTAAATTGTCAATGTTTTTCAATTATACTCTATTTCTGAAATCTCAAACACGAAACATGTTATTAAAATTTTCTTTGTATATTTTTCATATTTTATTAAAAATGAAAAAAAATATTCACACATTTTTTCCACTAATTTGGTAATGAAAACTATTTATAAAATTTATAAATGTTACCTGGAATTCTACAATTTTTTTCAATTTTATAGAGCCATGAGCAGTTTTAAAAATTGTCAATGTTTTTCAATTATACTCAGTTTCTGAAATCTCGAACATGAAACATGTTATTCAAATTTTCTTTGCATAGTTTTTTCCTTTTTTTCCTTTTTGATGATCGCTCCTTAGTAATGTACTTATAATAAATTTCGATCCTTGGAGCCAAAAATTTCGATCCTTGGAGCCAATGTTGTTGAAGTGAGGCAGATTAATGATACGAATCTCCTCTTTTTTTTATTTTTTTATTTTTTATTTTTTAAATTTCAATTTAATTAAATTTTTAATTTTTCTTCGCATATTTTCCATGTTTTCATTGAAAATGAACAAAATCTTCACGCATTTTTTCACGAATTTGATAATGAAAACTTTTTTAAAAATTTACAAATGTTACCTGGAATTCCACAAATTTTTTCAATTGTATAGAGCCACGAGCAATTTTCAAAATTATCAATTTTTTGCAATTACACTCAATTTCTGAAATTTCGAACATGAAACATGTTATTAAAAATTTTCAATGTTTAATAAAAATCTATTAAACCTATTAACAATTCTCAAAATGCTCTCAAACATACCTGGTTTTTCCAATTTTCATTGAAGATACAAAACTTCAAAAACAAAATTTATGTACAGTTTCTTCATTTCGAGAAATCATTTAGATGTTATAAAAATAATGCTCAATTCTCAGAGTTGTAAACATGATGCAAACTTTCCGAATTCTATTAAAATTCACCGAACTGCATCCAACACAAAATCTTTCATAATTTCTTCATACTTCCAAAGTTTGTCATATTTTCATAAATAAGAAAAAAATTTTATTATACATGCTTTAAAACAATTTGATTTCACTTTATCTCAACAAAAACTTACCAAAAAAAAAACCGCGTTCATCCGCCCTTGCGCAACGCGATTATCTTCTTCATCACTGCAAAAACAAAGAAGCTTCTGGAAAAGCCTCCGGTTTATTCTCTATAGCCTTTTTTCTCTCCACATGCGAGTGCAATTACCAACGACGCACTCACACTCCAACATAGTCACATTATTTCAAGTGCAGCAATTCAGTCTCCACACAGAGATTGCACGAGTGACAATGGATTTCCTCGTTCTGACCTTGACACTCGCTCTCAGCTACGCAGTTTACTACCTCTACAACTTCCACAAGACCAAATCCAAATACGCTGAACATGGGATACCCTTCATACAGCCCTTACCATTTTTTGGAAATTTGTTGCAAGTCGTGCTGCGCAAGAAAACCTTTGCCAATGTCGCAGAGGACGCTTACAACGCGTTTCCCGAAGCCAAATACATGGTGACATTCAACTTTGAAAGACCTTACATCTTGATACGTGACCTTGACCTTATAAAAAGCGTGGCGATAAAAAATGCGGACTCGTTCGTCGATCACAGAAGCATTATCGAAGTTGAGGATGACGAGTTTTTTGGCAACAACCTTTTCAATTTGAAGGGCGAGAAGTGGCACAAGGTCAGGACGACCTTGACTCCTGCGTTCACTTCCAGCAAGATGAAGATGATGTTTGAGATCATGTCGGAAAATGCGAGGAGTTTCACGGATCGTATCGCGAAAATGGGGGAAATTGGTGGAAAGGAGTTTGAGATGAAAGAGGTTTTTGCGAAGTATGGGAATGATGTAATTGCAAGCTCGGTTTTTGGGATCAAGATCGATTCTATGAAGGACCCGGAAAATGAGTTTTTCGTGCTTGGAAGAAAGTCTATGAATTTTGAGGGGATTCTTTCGTTGAAGATTATGCTTTGGATGAATTTGCCTTGGCTTATGAGGATGCTGAATGTTAAGTTGTTTACAGGTAATTATTTTAATTTGGGATCTTCTTCTGTTTATTTATCTTTTTTTATTTCTTTTTTTATCGATAATTAAAAATAATGCATCGGACGTTTTTTTTTAAATCGTAGTTCGATTTCTAAAAGTTTTCGAAAAAACTATCACGTTTCTACAATTTTAGTGTTGTTAATTAATGTCAGTTATCGTGAAAGGAAAAATTTCCATATATTTACATTGCTGATTCCCTACAATTTAACTTTTTAGTAATTCCTAACCTTTTTTTTCGAAGTATTTTTGCAAGAAATTATATTTGAAAAATTTGGCATGGTTTTGACTGTTTCTTAAAAATAGGAAACATTTTAAGAAATCAAATATCAAGTCTGTCATTCATGATTTCAAATAAACTTTAAACTTGTTAGATTTTTGAGTCTTGTGAGAAGTTTTATGATTTTTTGTAAAAATTTGTTCATTGACGAAACATATATAGTTTTATGTATACCTAAATTTAAAAAAATTTTTTCAGACACTGTTAGTATATTTATTTAACTTTGATAAATCTTTTTATGCTTTAAAAGTTCTTTATGTAATTTTGCACTTAATCTCGTCAGAAACCGTAAAGGTGGGAATTAGAATTCGTTTTTTTATTGCTAAATATATTCTAATTTTTCATTCATATGTAAGAAATTCGTTTTGTGTGTGTGTTTTTTTTACCTTTTATACCCAACATTTTTAACTGTTTTGACCATTTCTGAGAAACTTGTAAAAAAAATTACTGTATTAGTATATTTTATGTTTTTGAACTTTTTTACTTCAAAGTTAATCCCCCTTTTTTTGGCAATTTTCAAAATTGTTATGAAATTTTATCCTTAGTTGTTCAGCTTTTTCGAAATTTGAATATCAGTTTCTTAATTGATAATTTTTTCGTATTATTAGTGTCTTAGTTTATTAATGCTTCGATTAGGAACAATTCAATATATTACTTTACTATAGTACCTTGAGCTTGTTGGAATTTTTGTTTTTTAAGAGAATTTTTCCGATGAATTTTTAATGAATTCTAAACTAATTTATTGTTAAATCATCTTAAAAAAATTATAAATCTTCGTAAATAATCCATATTTTCAAAAAATCATCTTTTTAAGTAATAGTCAAATAAGTCTTTCCTTTCTTTCAACTAATAGAAAAATTCAACAATGGGTCAGCAGTTTATGAATTTTGAACAACTTTCAAGCACTCTTAACGAATTTTTTCAAGTTTGTTAAAGCATAGGAATCTTCAAATTATTTAACAACTTGAAATGAAAAACATTTTCATCTCTCCACAAAAACATTTAACTGATGCTGAAATATATACGAAAAATGTTTCATCTTGTATCATAATTGTGAAAAAGTTCAAAACATTTTCGAAATGAAAAACTTAAATGGGTGTAAAAGAATCAGCATAAATTTTCATTGTTGTCAAAAAATTTTCAGAACATTTTTTCATTGAACATTTTCAAAATCTGTTTATGTTTATAATAACTATCATTTTTTCCATCAAATAGTTGATTTTTCTATGAGCTAATACACATTTACTAACCTACTCAAATTTATTCAAAAGCTCGAAATACAAAATATTGAAGTGTTTCGTTAATTCGACAGAAATACATTCTTTTTTACTTAGTTTCTGAGTTTTTTCAAGTCTATTATTATCTCGATAAAAAAATGCATCTTTACTGACGTAACTGATTTTTTATCTCTCCAACGAGTTTTGCTCTTAGCAAAATACTCGTATGAACAAATTTACAACTTTTCCTTGTAAGTGTCAGTCTTTGACAGTACTGTGAATCGTAAAGAATCTTTTGGAATTTCGTAAATCTATTTAAATTTGATCAATTATTCTAAAAATAAATTACTATTAACAAAATTTTTGAATTCATTTACGTTTTTATTATTTTATTTCTCTTGAATGGACTTCAAGAAATTTATTGTAAATATTTTTAATTCTTGGAATCTGCGAAAATTTAAAGAGAGTGTAAAGATCGACGATTTTATGATAATTTTGAATTATTTCTCAGACTGTATACATAACTCATGCAAAAACTGAACAAAACTAGATGAAAGTAAATTTTAATTTGTACAAGTACAACGTACATGTTTGATACTGTGTAATTAATAAAGTACTTACAGTCACAATTCCTAATTACTCTCTTTTACACTACATGTATAATTTTCATATTTTCCAGCCATTAAAAACCATTCATAAAAAACTTTACAGGTCGCATAGTCCATTTTTTCTCCAACGTCATCAATGAAAACGTAAAAGTAAGAGATGAGAAAAAAATCTCGAGACCAGATATGCTTGACCTCATGATGAAAACCAGAGGAACGTCTTCTGAATTAACTCTCGAAGAAATGACTGGTTTAGCTTTCGGCTTCTTTTTCGGTAAGTGAAATTTTCTACGACATAAAAAAACTGTCATTTTCAAGTTATAATGACAAACGTGATAAGAATTAAAAACGTTCCTTATTATTTGAAAGGAGGTTTCGATACAGTCGTCACTCAAATGAGTTTCCTAGCCCACGAAGTTGCTGTACACCCAGAAATTCATTCAAAATTGCAAAAAGAAATAGACTCTGTTTGGCTCGAAACCAAAGGAAACCTAACCTATGATGTCATCAACAAAATGTCGTATCTGGATGCAGTGGTCTACGAGAATCTGAGGTTATATCCACCAGGATCCTTGAGTGACAGGATTTGCAAAAAACCTTTTGTTTTGCCACCTGCTTTTCCTGGCAAACCCGAATATACAGTGCAGCCTGAAGAATTAATATGGATCCCAATTGGACCTATGTTGAAGGACCCCAAGTACTTCGAAAATCCTGAGGAATTCGATCCCGAAAGATTTTTCAGAAACAAAATCATACCGAATCAGCTACCTTTCATCCCTTTTGGTCTCGGCCCAAGAATGTGCATTGGAAATCGTTTTGCTCTGTTGGAGATGAAAATTTTGATTGTCCATTTACTGCTTAGATGTAATTTAAAAGTTTGTAGTAAGACTAATGTACCCATGAAATTTTCCAAGAAAAATGTGGTGCTTTCTTCAGAGGGTGGATGGTGGTTAAAAGTAGAAAAACGAACGAATTCGCCAATTGATAGGCTGGAGGTTACGTTGTGATTTTTCATCCATGGACTGAATTTTTTGTTAATATATTTAGACAATAAAAATCTAATAATTCAAGAAAAGCTTTGATATTTCATAATGCTTAAAAATCAGTATCTGTGAGAAAAATTTGTCTTCATAATTTTCAACTTCATTGATATTGTACAGTTTTTCATGACCTTGTTGATGACGGTTTATGTATATATTTTAAGAAACCCTGCTTTATTGATCGTGAGATTTGTTGTATTTCTTAGTACATTTTATTTCGTTGATGCAATGCACAATAAATGAATGAATGAAATAGATTTTTGAAAATCCCCGAACGAATATAATGTAGATAACTCAGTATTTTATAAAAAAAAACTTTATTCTAACAGAAAAATCAGAGACACCTATACACTAAAACCTGTATTTCGCTATTTCATTTATTAAAATATACTTTAACTAAAAGTATTTCCTGTGGTTTTAATTTCGGCACATCACAGATTTCGTCTAATAAAAAAAACACCATCCTTTTGAACTGTTACATGATGTACATTAACGTAGCTCTTGCTGCCTTATTTCAAGCGTTGACATCAGTGCTGGTCAATGGTAAGTATGTAAAAAATATTTTTGTCAATTCCAAAAATTGCTGATTACATACTTTTTTCGTTATAAACTTTCCGTTTAACAGATTTTGTTTCATGACAGTCAAAAAATGTTTACTTATTATTAATGATAATTTCATGATTGTTACTAAGTTATTATAATTGGTTTATTGGCGATTTATATTTTTCTTTGATAATTTTTTACCGATCAATCATATTATTCGAATAAAATAACTTCCGTAAAACCAGCGGGTGTCTACGGACATAAACGGACATACCTACAGATATGGGCAAGTGCGTACCCCTTCTATTGCGCGTTCTCACCCTACCAACTCGCCCACATTACCCTCTCTCTCCTCGAAAAGTAAGAGAGAGCGTCTCTCGCCGCGAGAGAGATAGTTGAAACTTGCTGCTCATAGGATTGAATGGGAGTTTACAGGCACTGGTTGACATCCAACTTGATCTATTCTACTAATACAGTAAGTAAATATGATAAGATTTGCATGAATTATCAGTTTTCCATTCATGACAAAAGATGAAAATTTGAAAAGATAAAAATTTTAAAGAATCTCCCAAAATGACAGCAGAGAACTCCAGAACATATTGTTTTGTTTGTGAAGTGATTAAAAGTGTGGAGCCCATATCATATGATCATATCACAGGTAAGAATTATTGAACATTCAAAATATTGAATATTTTTATTATTGTACAAACATATTTTTTACATATAGCGTTATTATTCGTAAAAAAATTATATATGAGATGGAATGAGTTATAAAAATTTTTTGTTATATTATACAGAAATTTTATTAAAATAAAATATTTTTCACATGACCATTTCATTGACGTTTTCTAGAAGTGTTTTGTCGATTCACGAAACAAGATTTTTGTAAGTTTAAAATGCAAGATTATCTAAAAATATACCATATACAAGTTTTTGACACTTTTTGTCATAGGTTTCTCAAGGATGATGGAGAAATTGAAAGGTGGCTCAATTTTTTTAGGTTACCTTTAGATGTGGCAAGTAATTACCAGCTACAATACATGCGTCTATGCAGTTGGTTTAAAAAAATGTATTCGTAATATATAATTATTATTATTTATATTATTAATAATAATTAAACAATTTCATGGTATAATTGATTACAATTATAAATATGGTAAAATGTAAAATAAATTAACATTAAAAAAAAAAATGAAATTATAAAAAAGTTATCAATATTAGGAATTAAATGAAATCAAAATTAAAAATAGCATAAATGTTAAGAAAAAAAATTTTGAAGGTCATTGGTAAAATAATAGATTCTTTTTCGTTTTCCCAGTCAAATCAATAATTTATTCTTTCTTCAAATATTCATCGACGTTTCGACTCTTGATATTATATCTCTGAATATTCGATGAATATTTGAAGAAAGAATAAATTATTGATTTGACTGGGAAAACGAGAAAGAATCTATTATTCCACGTACCCAGTGACTTATAAAATATCTTCTCATTGATAAAAATTTAATAATACAAATAGCCACAAGTAATTTGAATATTGAAAATAAAGTTTTTTTTAATAAAAGTATTTTTCGGAGAATTGTGTTGTACAGAACTGAAAAATTGTTGGTTTGTTAAAAATCGTTCGAGATATTTATTAAATAGATTTTGGATATACGCTTTCGATTCAATAAAGTTAAAATGAGTATCGGCAGAAATTTTTCTGAATATAAGTTTAATTCCAATGAATAAATATTAATTGACAAAAATATACATAAGTTATTTTATTTTCTTGTTAAAATGATCTTTAAACATTGAAAATTTGTTTCAAAGCTATTGATCTGGAGAACTGTAAAATCTTTAATTTGTTGAAAACCTTTTGAGTTATTGAAATATTTTTTTGTAAATAGATTTTCGATTTTAACTTGTGCTTTAATGAAATTAAAATAAACATTGATTGTGATTATTCTGAATAAGTTTTATTGCTATAAATGAATCTTTATCGATACAAAATAACTGTATCAAATTTGCATAAAAAGAAAATTTTTGAACATTTCGATATTTTTTTATAAGTTGTTGATGTAAGTAACTGTAGAATCAATGATTTATTAAAAATAGTGTGAGACATCTGAACATTATTTCTCAAATAAATTTTGCATTTACACTCATAATTCAATGAAATAAATATGAATACAAACATAAATTTTTCTGAATAAAAATTTTATTGGAATAAATGAATATTCACCTATAAAAATTACTATAGAGTTATTTATTTCGAATCAATTTA
This sequence comes from Platygaster orseoliae, assembly GCA_030522825.1. NCBI lineage: Eukaryota > Metazoa > Arthropoda > Insecta > Hymenoptera > Platygastridae > Platygaster > Platygaster orseoliae. Next base: position 2,113 of record JAPYZL010062906.1, on the reverse strand, counting down.
TACTGTTCATTTAACAATATGCATTATATATTTTATATACAATGCCTTTTTAATGAGATTAATAATAAAATGTTGAGTAACATTCTCTTGCGATTTCAGATTTCCAAAAGACAACTGATGAGAAGCGTGGTTAGAAGCTTGTGGTATTGACTCGGTCACTGATGAAATGCGTCTCTGTAGCAACCACTTTACAATGGAATGTGATTATATTATATAAATAAAAATTAATTATAAGTTATGAAACATTACTCCGTTCCTGCATTTACAACAAACATAAAAAAAAAATCGCCCCGACATAATCAACAAAAAACCATAAGGGGTCGTCCATATATTACGTAACGCTCCTAGAGAGGGGGGGGGGGTTGCTCGATGTGACAGTTTGTGACACCGGGGGGGGGGGGGAAGAGGGGCGAACGGAATGTGACGTAACAAATTTTAAACGTATTCATATAATCTTGATCGACAAAAAAGTGCTATCAGTATTTTTATTTTACGTTTGAAGACTCCGTTAAGTTACACCTTTGGTAATAAGGGGGGGGGAGTAGTTCAAGCCAATGTGACAGTTTGTGACACAGGGGAGGTGGGGGTCAAAAAATACTAAAAATTGCGTTACGTAATTTATGGACGACCACTTAGATCGAAGATCGAATCACTTCAAGTATACAAATTTTCGTGAATCCGATAATTTCTTGATACAAAACCCTTCCCAGCAAACCCAAAATACCAAAAAGAATGCACCTTACGCTCTAAAACTTCAGTCTTCCGAAAATTTCAGGAATTAACTCTACAACCCAACCGAAGTCATGTTTCTCCTTGCGATCGCAGCCACAATCATCATCACCTACGTGACCTTCCACGCTTACAAGTTCCACAAAATAAAATCCAAATTCGACCGTCACGGGATCCCATATAAAAAGGCCTGGCCCATACTAGGCAACTTAGGCCAGGCCATGCTAGAAAGAAAATGCTTCAGGGACACCGCCATGGAGACCTACAAACTCCACCCAGAAGCTAAGTACGTCGGTTACTTCTGCTTCAACAAATCCGTCATCATGCTCCGTGACATTGACCTCATCAAAAGCGTCACCATCAAGAACGTTGAAAGTTTCATCGACCACCGACCCATCATGGGCACCGACATCGACCCCTTCTTCGGAACCAACCTCTTCAACCTGAAGGGCCAAAAATGGCTGGAAGCCAGATCCGTCTTGAGCCCTGCCTTCACCACCCACAAGATGAAACTGGGCTTCGAACAGATGCTCGAATGCGCGAGTAAGTTCGTCAAAGATCTGACAACCCTGGCTGCTCCAGAAGGCAAGGAGTTTGAGATGAAGGAACTTCTTTCTAAATTTGGCCACGACGTTGTCGCGAGCTTCGCCCTTGGAGTGACGATCGATTCCATGGAAAACCCTAAGAACGAGCTCTATGTCCTGAACAAGAAGTCTGCTCACTTCGAGGGTGGCCTGTCCTTGAAGGTCCTCCTCTACCAGAACTTCAACTGGATCATGAAGCTGTTGAGGGTAAAGAGCTTCAGTGACAGACACCAGAAGATCTTCGTGGACCTTGTGGAAGAATCCATAAACCAGATTTCATTCAACTTTTCATGGAAAAACGCAACACCCCGAAAGAGCTGAACCTGTTGGAAATGTCAGGACATGCTTTTGGCATGTTCTTCGCGGCTTTCGACACCAGCGTCTCTCAGTTTTCCTTCATGGCCCACGAGATCGCCGTTAATCCAGAAATCCAGAAGAGGCTTCAAAAAGAAATCGACGAAGCTTACGTGGAGAACAAGGGAGTTCTCACTTACGATGTGGTCAACCGTTTGCCTCTCTTGGACGCCGTTGTCAATGAGAGCGTTAGGATGTATTCCCCAAGTCCGTTGACAGACAGGATTTGCAACAAACAATTCGAGCTGCCGCCATGTTTGCCAGGTGCTAAGCCGTACACAGTCAATGTGGGAGATATTCTCTGGGTACCCATTGCTCCGTTGATGCTCAATCCAGACCACTTTGACGAACCTGAAAAGTTCAAGCCAGAAAGGTTTCTAAACAAGAAGATCCCCATGAACCAGGCACCTTACATGCCCTTTGGACAGGGGCCCAGGATGTGCATT